>JAAIXJ010001841.1:83341-141625 GCA_013403705.1 Heliconius hermathena
GAGACAGCCGGCATTTCTACCATATGTGAAGGGTGTTACAGACAGGATTGGCAACATCTTAAGAAGAGCTTCCATAAAAACCATATTCAAGCCTAACAAGAAAGTGAGCCAATTCTTGAGACCAGTAAAAAGTAATATTCCTTTACAGAGTGCAGGTGTATACAAACTAGACTGTGACTGTGGCTTATCATACATCGGTCAAACAAAGAGAAGCATCGGTGTTAGGGTGAAAGAACACATCTCCGATATCAAGAATGGGCATGTATCGAAGTCAGCTGTGTGTGAGCATACTGTGGATAAACCCAGCCACTACATTAGGTTTGATAAACCCCAAATCCTCGCTAAGGAAAACAGATACATTCCTAGAATGATCCGCGAGGCTATTGAAATACAAAAATATCCTAATTTCAATAGAGAGGATGGCTGGAAGCTTTCTACCACCTGGGACCCACTCATGAAATCATTGAAGTCTCAAACCCACCATACCAGAGGACAAGATACTATCAGCTCATTCTGCAGGAATCCAGGGCAGTACGCGAGGCAATTAAGAAATCGTTGGCGGTAGTTTGATATAATAATTATGTCAACTGACAGACGAATGCCACCTCAGTCTACCCGTGACCACGGACTACTGCAAAGTGTTCGAAACGTCGGGTTTCCAAAAATGTATAAAAATACAAAATATACGCGATTAATCCGGTTAAAATAGTTTTATTTAAAATTGTATATAAATAAAATTAGATTTTATTATGGTAAAGTTAAAATTTAGAGAGAGTTCGAGGTTCGGAGTTCGATTCTTAGTCGGGAGCATGAATTACTTGCATGCCTCAAATTCAGACGGTAAGTATTTTACATATACATATGAAATAACTGCAAATGTATTTGTATGTTAAGCATTTGCAAGCATTGAACATATTTATAGTAAATCCATATCATGTTTGAGGTAGCACTGTTTTGAGTATTAGAGTGATCCACTATGGGTAAACTGAAGAAACTGAAGATTCAACACACTCCATTCGCGTTACAGCTCTTCCGTTCTCTTCTTTTTACCGTATTCTTAACGCATGTTATATAGCGGAGATCGACGCCGCGAGTGAAAAAATGAAAACATTAAATATTTTACTCCATCGAGTGGGAATCGAACCCACGACCGTGTAAGTAATTTGTGGACAAACAGTCAAATATATATATTTATAAATCCAAAATATGACATATATATATAGTTCAAAGTTCAAACTGATAATATCGAGAGAAATCGGTTAAAATAGAAACATAATATTACTAACACAAGCAACATTAACCACAATAAAACAAAAGCGTAAAACAGTAAACCAATTAAATTAAGTCTCGGACCTATAAAATAAAACTTTCAAAGTGATTACTGTAGAATGGAACGGAATGAGAAATGCGAAAATTTCGTGAAATCTGGAGGAAAAAAACAAAAAAAGAACTTTTTTTCGCCACTCCAGAGAAACACTTAGCTATAACAGCGCGCCCTCGGGGGGAAAGAACGCACAATTTTACTAAATGGCCAGCAATTCGTAAAACCGTCGCGAACAATTCAGTAAATGTTACTAATCACACCGTTCAAGAAATTACATATTTTGGTAGAAAATTACAAGCGAAAACTTTTGACAGTAATACGTTGAATGTTTGAAGATTATTATTTTATATATATTTTTGAGCTTTGCGCTGTGTCCTCAATATAGGACGGTAGCCAAAATGGAGCCTAGTGTTAAGACACTCCGCTTCCCATTTTTATACGGAAACTGTAGGCATTTACGTGTTGAGTGGCGAAACTCAACGTCGCGCTTTGCCACCAGAGCGAAGAAGTGAAAATATTAAATATTTTATTTTGTCAAGTGAGAATGGAACCCGAAACCTACGTTTATAGCCACACTCCTGTGGCCCTGTGCCATGAGTGGCATTTTTATGAATCGGAATAATAATAAAATTTCCCTTTCGGGATAATGCATTATTTTCACTTCTTGTTCTCGTAACAAGACAAAAGGCGGTAGTGGTTTTAACTACTCAGCATGCATTATATCGATAATGGGGCGATGCGTGGCAAATGAAGTGTCTTAACACTAGGTTTACAGTGTCTACTTATTATATTGATTTACCTGGTATAAGGCATGAAGCTAAATCATATATTTAAAAATGTAAATCATTATTAATTTTAAATCTTAATATGACATAAAATCTAATTGAGTTGTTTATAACTACATTTTGTAAACTAATGATTAAAAAAAAATATTACCATTTTTATTGAAATCTTAAGTAGATTGATTGAATGTACTCAATCCAGTCAAAAGAAAATTGGTTCATATTTTACAGGTAAAACGATTCGTTAATATTAACATATTAAGGATAATAATTTGTTTCTGCCAGATTGTATAATTATTACATCATTTAATACCAATATAATTTTATGGAAAAAGACAAGGCACCAAGTACCTTTCTCTTGAGGAAACGTTCCCGAGGGATGTCTCAATTGAAGAGACAAACTTATTTCAGCACTGGTTGACATTTTCCTGAGAAAGACTTGCGCAGCAGGAGTAAACAGCGTCCACTGTGCTGTCACTGCACCACTGTGTCTCATCTGTATAATAATGAATGCTAGAATCGTCTAACATGTCATTGACATGAATGCAATGAACAGCCTTGGGGAATGCCAGCGTTCCTAGGCATTTATTCGAAACAAAAATCGTCGACAACAGCCTTGATGCTCCTCCCAGTGAAAAAGCTGGCGATCCACTTGCATACATTTTCCGGAAGCTCGTAGGATGAAAGTTTTACAAGAAGCGCCCCATGCCACACTAGATCGAAGGCTTTCATCGTGTCCAAACTAACTGCCAAACCCTCTCCATTGCTTTCGATACCCGCAGCCCAGTCATTGCGCAGCCAGTCGTGGCCAGTGGTGGCGCAGCGGCAGGAGGTGTGACTGTAAAACCAACTAGTTGTCGGTTCGATCCCCACTCGAGGAGATGAAATATTTACTTAAATTTATATTTCCATTTCTTCGCTCTGGTGTCGAGGTTAAGCGCGGCATTGAGTTCCGCCACTCAACACGCCATGCCTCTAGAATTCGGCAGAAAGTGGGGAACGGAATGTCTTAACACTAGGTTACCTCTGCCTACCCTGCTGTGTGCGGGATACTTTTTTTTACCTTATAACTAAATTTATAGAGTGGTACTGACCTACCCTTCTAAAGACATTGCTTAACGTCAGTTCAATCATTTTAAATTTTTATATAAATAAAATTTATATTAATTAATATTACTAAGAAAATTGAAATATATAAAAGCTATTTGTGAAAGTCAGCTAAACTCTAGAGACAAATACGCAATAAAGCCTCGACTCCAAAACCGGATTATGACGCGACCCGTGTCAAATTGACAGCTGCTGTCAGATGATATATGTCACGCTGACACCCGCTAACACCATTGATCTTCATTGGTACATTGCCATATAAAAGTAAGATGACAATTTGAGTAGCCACAGATAAATAAGGACGTTGTATCAAAAATGAATGCTTCACGTGATACGAAGTTTGTACATTTTTAGTTTTTTTTTTTGGAAATATGATATATTTTTTATAAAATTTAGAATTTATATTTTTATTTATTGTACACACAGATACAGATAACCATTTGTATCATATTGTGTAATGAAATCAAAAAGCATCTTATCTAATCATTCTAAAGAAACACCATAATTTCAACATACAATAATCATCTAATTTGGCTCAATTTTACAACGATAATAATTTCATTAGTGTGAAGTTTATATGTTGATTTCCACTTTCATGCTATGCCACACGAAGCTTGTTTTTTATAGTGATGAAATCTTACGTTCTTTGACAGGTACGACGCCCGAGTGGAGACTCAAGAGTGTTACGTCGAAAAATAGACCAGCAGATATAAGCCGTCTATACTACCCACTAAAACCCCCCCGCTCCTCCTCAACTGCCGCAGCCCAGAGCTCAGGGAGCCAAGGGAGCCAGAGCAAACACGTTAAGGTCACACGGCAGGACTCCTGCCAGCACACACGCTGCCTCACTGGAGATGGACACGTACCCCCGTAACACCCTGATGGCCATCATCCTCTGCGGCCACCGCAGCAAGGCAACGTTCTGTTCTGCAACGTTCAGGGCGTCCGCCCATACAGAAACACCATACAGCGACATCGACCTGACCACAGCGGTGTACAGCTGATGGCTCAAGGCATCTGGCACATTAACGCTCGATAAAAGGCGCCAAAGCTGCTACTGTTTTCAACAGTTTCGAGATCAATAAGGTAAAATGGTCCCGGTCCAGTCCACCTTGGACAACAGGATAAGTCCGAGGTACTTCATGATGTCACATGAAGACTATCATAGGGATATGAAATGAATCAACCTAGTGTTTAGGCACTCCGTTGCTCCGCATTACCAGTGCAAGGAATTAAAAATAAAGTAAATAATACTTACTTAGAGCAATTATTATATTATAATAAATCCTCCAAGTGATAATCGATGCCTTAATCATCGCGTTAACAGTCAATAAACCACCGTCTTTTTCCGTATTTTTTTACTCTAAACTCTACGCACGAGTCAACACTAAGCTTTGACTCCTATAAGATTATGACGCGACCCACGTCACTTTGCTAACAACTCGGATGGCATATGTCATAAATGGTACATTGAACTATAAATAAATTGGAATTTAGGTAAGACACTTAAGTGATAGTGAAGTTTATCAACATTTTTTTTTACGAAATGGCCACTGTGAAAATGTTACATAATTAATAATAAATAATAATAGATACACACACTTTTTATTAGATTACCACACAAAGCAAGGTAGGCAGACTAGCCTTCTTTTAATTTTTAGACACAAAATATTTTATATAAAACACAGATAGTCTAACATCAGCTTACTGAGTACCTACATTTTTTTTTGTTTTCTTTCCAATCTATTTTATTTTGAGGCACAAGATATTGATATGAAGTAAAAAATTAAGGCATTTTTGTATTAACAATTGTTGATTTATTTTAATTTTTACAGACAGAATGTCTAATATCAGTTTAATGAGTCACTTAATGATTTTTTTATAAATTTTGACAATATTTTTGTTGTATGTTTTGTGGCGGAATTGAACACCGCTTCATCTAATCACTCCAAGGAAACACTTGGATAAATATATATTGAAACACTTTTGTAAATATATAGATTCGATTTTCACACAAAATGATTCCGATTAACGCTGTATCCCTCAGGTAGCAGGAATAAGCAGCGGGGGCCAAGTGTTAAGACACTCCGTTCCTGACTTAAGATTTCAAAATGTATTTTCGGACTAAAGCGCTTTTGCTTTTGCAATCCTCAATTCATAATGTTGTCATTTATATTTCAATATACTCAATAACAGTTAGCTAAGCAAATTTACTTTTAAAATTGTTATTAAAATTAACTTTCTATACTGTCTTGATTTTACTGTAATTAAGTGAGGTCAATCAACAACAATATTGTATCTAATCTCTGATTCTCTAGTGTTTTCAGGGATTCAAATTAAGTTGTAAATTGAAACATTTAAAATTCATTGACGTTTTAATAGGCTTGCCAAATAACTCATTTTGCACGATATTCATAGAACTACGATGATGCATAATTATAATAATATTTTGATATTTTTAGTCCTAATATTTTAGGATTTGTATACGCAGCGTTGAATTCCGCCGCTCATCTGGCAATATCTTGAGTTAGATCAAAAGGCAGAGAGTTGGAGTGTATTGATGCTAGGTTTACTCTGCCTACTCTGATACACGGAATAAGCCGTGAGGCTGAAAAATAGAAACTTGTAAAACATGGAGATTCACATATGTTTTTCTATATCATAATGCCTCATATCTGAGTAAGCAGACGGATCTAGTATCAAGATAATCCGTTCTCCACTTTCTGCATGGTATTTGAGACATTTCGTGTTGAGTGGCGTAACTCAACGCCGCGCTTTGCATAATAATAACCTTAGAGAAGGCGGGCTCTAAAATTACTATGAAATGTGAACGGCGTCGTTCTTTTTACGTTCTGGAATACCATATCAAATAAACCCTTCTTATCAAGTCACTTTTTTCATAAATAACAGGAAAGCTGAATTATGATGATATATGTTAATATGAAGTAAAAAATTAGGGCGTTTAGCCTATAAGAAATATTTTTTATTTATGTACATTTACGTAAAATCCTTCTTTTAATTCTTTTCTTTAGTTAAGTAATAAATAAAACTAATAAGTCAATTTAAAGATGTCTAAAGAAATCCTCTAAGAAAAGACAAAGTAAATGCACTTTATATGCTTCTGCCAGAGAACATATATAACCCTGTATAACCTCGTATACGGAACGGCAGAGATTTTAAGCAAAGGATTTTTCAATTTCTATCCGAATTTGAGATATTAAATATTGAGGCCAGTCGTGGCCCAGCGGCACGAGGTGTGACTGTAAAACCGACTGGTTGTGGGTTCGATCCCCACTCGAGGAGATGCAATATTTATTTAAATTTATATTTCCATTTCTTCGCTATCGAGGTTAAGTGCGGCGTTCTGCCACTCATCACGCAATGCCTCCAGAATTCGGCAGAAAGTGGGGAACGGAGTGTCTTAACACTAGGTTCCCTCTGCCTACCCTGCTGTGTGCGGGATACAGCGTGAAGCTGAGTATGAGTGGCGGAGTTTAGTCTGATCATTCCCCCGACTGGAGATCCAGAGAGCCACTACACTTAGAACTTGACTTAAATAATTAATTTTGCAACTAAAACTTTTTATTATATTGTTTATGTCACAGCTATAATAAAAACAAACATGAAAGTCGATGAAGAGAGGCATCTAATATGTTAATTTAAACAAAAACACACTTGTTCAACCCTTAATTACATTCGAGGGGTACTTTACTCCAGCCAATATTTTTCTGAAAATAATTCTATTCACATTGCCAGCAGTGCTTTCATTGTATGTGGTCACATTAATTTATATAAATTGTAGAATTTGAGTAGCGTTGAGACTAGTCATGAGGCAGAGGCACAAGCGTGTGACTGTACACGTAACATGTTGTGGGTTCGATTCCTAGTCAACGAAATGAAATAATTAATATTTTCATTTCTTCGCTATGGTGGTGTTAAATTGTGAAGGCAATTATTAAACACTAGGCTCTCTCTCTACTACCTACCTACCCTGCTACATGTGGGATACGGTGTGAAACTTTTATCTGATATTGAATAAAAAAACATGATATGAATTTATTTTAGGATTAAAAACTACCCCACGAAGTACCTAAAGTAAGTCTAAATAGCGCATATAGTTGAGGGTTAATTACACAATTCTTTTAAAATTACATCGTCCGCATTTTTCATTTAATTAACACAACTATACACGCTTCTGTTTTTAGGATTTTTGACAACATTTTTTTAACAAGATTTTGTATAAAGAGGGTAACTACTAAAGGAAGGAATATATATTTCACACACTTTAAAATTTTTGAGGCCGGTCGTGGCGCAGCGGCACGAGGTGTGACTGCAAAATCGACTGGTTGTGGGTTCGATTCCCACTCGAGGAGATGAAATATTTACTTAAATTTATATTTCCATTTCTTCGCTCTGGTGTCGAGGTTAAGCGCGGCGTTGAGTTCTGCCACTCAACACGCAATGCCTCCAGAATTCGGCAGAAAGTGGGGAACGGAGTGTCTTAACACTAGGTTCCCTCTGCCTACCCTGCTGTGTGCGGGATACAGCGTGAAGCTAATTTTTTTTTTTAAATTTTTATTTTCTCATTTTGATGTAACCAAGCGCGGCCTCAAAAATTGAATGCCATAGCTCCACACGCAATGTCTCGAAACCGGAAGGCGGAGAATGAAATGTTTAGACTAATGTCAAGTTTCAAAAAGCTTGAAAAAGAATGTAAAGTTACTCAAAGAAAAAACAAACAATTAAATCCGTCCATCTCTTAACCAGACAATACACCCGTATTAATATTAAGTATTCAATAGAAATACTCCTAAAGGTCCCTTTTTGACAGTCAGCGATGTAGACCGTAATTTGGTATTCTAATTTAAAACAGATTCAATTTGAGTGATTTATTTGATTTCTTTTATCCAGGATTTTTGAATGTATTATTCGACTTTTATTTAATATGTCTTCTTTTAATATTAAATAAGTTTTATTGCGTTGTGTTACGCTTATTACTTAATGGATAGATTTAATTTTTGTCTAAAGTTTATTTTGATTATTTTTTTCAGCTTTAGGAAGCTAAATGTTTATGTTGAATATACTTAAATGTATATATTTACAATTTTAGCAGGTTCGGCAGAGGGAAAAATTGTGTTAAGTAATAATTATATGAAAAAAGCAAAAATAATTCAGAGTTTGTGTCGCTGCGCCTCTACGGTCTCTAATAAATTGTTTTTTTTATGACAATAATAATATTGTCATAAAAAATATTTTTTTTAATAAATTTTAAAGACAATTTAGAGAAACGCCATTAATCTTCTGTTAATTCTATTTATATCTAACTGGAGCCTAATTTACAGAAACTATTCAAAATACTCAGCAAAATGTTTCAAATTCCAACAGTGTTAATGTTACAAGCTCCATAATTTAAATGCCTTTATCTCTGCTATCACTTTTCGCTAGTTTTTTTATATAAAAAATCTACACTTACGAAGGAACATTTACGAAAAAAAAATGCACTTACATAACTTGGTGTTAGGTTTCGTTACTGAATGTTCACGCTATTAGCGTAACGGGATAGCTTTAAGATAAGAAAATAAAAAAAAATCATTCCCTCGAGTAAGAATCAAATCCACGACCGTCGTGTTTACAATCAGACGGTGTACTGCTATGCCACGATCTCTCTTAACATTTCAAAGACTTTATAATTGTAAAATTTCTATGGCTATGGTCGAAAATACGAAAGATCCTAGAACTAAATTCATTACACTATTATATAATATTCGTTCATCCGGAGCTGGAGTAAATTCTAATTGTACAATAGCTTCATACCATATTCAGAAGATTTCATTGAAAACCAGAGGACAGCAGAGGTTATTGGATGTAGCTATAAATGTAGTGGTCATTTTGTAATTTGAGAGATGCTCCATACAGTTAGCAGTGGAGTGGGGTGGACCGCGAACCATCCAAAGTTAGAAATGCAACTCGTGATAGACTATTTTCTCTAAATATACGCTATAAGTTACTTTAGAAAATGAAGATCTTTTTTGTTAAGGCCAGACGTGTGACTGTCAAAGCGACAGATTGTAGGTTCAATTCCGACTGGAGAATATTGATTTTTTATTATTTTCATTCCTTCATTCTGATTTTGAGGTAAAGCGGGGCGTTAAGTTTCGTCACTTAACACGCAAGGCCTCCAAAATTCAGCGGAAAGTTGGGGAGCGATGTCTTAACACTAGACTCCCTCTGCCTCTGCTATATGCGGGATACAACGTGAAACTGAACATCAGCTATTTAGTGATGGCACTGTAAGCATTTTAGTTAAACATTAATAACTTTGCCATTCATTATTAAAAAGGTACATATAATACATTTTTGCTTCACGCTGTATCCTGCACATAAAGGAGTAAACAATGGGAACTTGAATGGGAACTTTACTAATATATAAAAATATGTCAAAGTAAATTTTCTAAGTAAAATCCTCAAATCTCACAAGGGAAAGGACACAATCTTATTAAACGCAAGGAAGATACCGACAATTTGAAATATTGCATTTCCTTAGCCAGCTTGAGGTGGAAAAATTGCATTCTCTAAAGCATTTTCAAATATCATAGTTATTGAAGTTACGAGTTGTTCTTTTCTGATCTTGATGTTGGAAGGTTAGTCTTATTTTTCTTTTAACTTTAGGCTTTATCCCGAATATGGGAGGATAAGGTTTAAAGTTCGAGGCCAGTCGTGGCATAGGGGGAAAAGTATGCGATTGTAACCCGACAGGTTGTGAGATCGATTCCCAATCGAGAAAATGAAATATTTAATATTGTTATTTCCTCACTCTCATAACGAGGCAAAGAGCGTTAATTTCCACTCAACACACAATGCTTCCAGGATTCGTCGGAAAGTAGGGAACGTTAGTGTCTTAATGGGAACGGAGTGTCTTAATATTAGCTTTATGTTTGGGTCCGGGGTGAAGCTATTAAGAAAATGTAAAGATAAATAAACTAGTACTAAGATGTTTCTTTTTTTGCTTCGAGACAGTGCTTGTTGAATGGTGGAACTCAGCTCCTTAGACCGGGGAAATTAAAATAATTGTTTCCCCTTTTTACAGCCACATACTGTTTTACCATAAGATGGTTTCATTTTCAAAACGATAGTGTCTATTTTTATATTATAAATAACTTATAATACGAACTTAGGACCTATCACGAACTAAAATATATTCGTGATGTTCGAGTTAGAAGTAAATGGTAAAAGAAACATAATAAAAGAAAACGACATTTTATTAGATGGATGTCACTGGCTGATATTACATATTTGAACGTATACATATTATATCTATATACGCACGTGTACGGAAAGCTCAATGAGATCGACTATGTAATCCTAGCTTTTGAGACTTTAACAACTTATAGTACAATTATACAAGACAATTTATAGTACTAATTCTTAGTACTAATAAGTCTTATAGTTTTTTTTTAGCTTTACGCTATGTCCTGAATATAGTTGGGTAGGCAGAGAGAAACCTACGACATAAGGGACATAAAGGTCATAACGGATAAGACACTCCGTTCCCGTTAATACATTTCCGCTTCCCAATACCCACAGAATTCTGAAGGCATTGCGTGTGGAATGGCAGAACTTAAAGCGACGCTTGGCTTCATGGCCAATGCCATTTTCAATGTCGATGAGGCCAAAGCGCAGCTTTCAGTTCCGCAATGCCGTAGTAATAATACCACAGCGAAGAAATGAAAATATAAAATACTTCATTTCCTAGAGTGGGAATCGAATCCACAACCTGTCGCGCTTACAGTCACACGTTTGTGAGTGGCTAATAGTATTCTATTCAATAATACTAAACGATAGAGGATAGAGAGGTATTTTAAAGTGGTTATTATAATTTCAAATCTATCTCAACGTGGTTGAAATTTGTGTAACTGAAAATAATGGTTATCAATTGAAATCTCATTTTTAATTTTTGGGTGTTAGTCTAATTTCCTAATAATCGGACTTTCATTTTTTTTATCGAAACCAAAAAAAATAAGAAATATATTTTATCTTTCTTTAGGTTCACGCTTTATCACTCACGTAGGTAGAGGGAACCTGGAAAACATTTCCGTTGCCCTTTCCGCCGAATTCTTGAAGCATTACGTGTTGAGTGACGCAACTCAACGCCGCGTTTACATGATCGATCACATAAATCTATTATTGTTTAATTGAAAATCAAAATAAGGTATTATCATTACTTTTAGATAAATCACAGCATCACACATAACAGTATAGGTACGTACGTACTACATTTATGGCACACTCACTCTTCGATATTATGTCATATATCACTAGCAAATGGATTCCCTGGGAAATAACGAGACGCATTTCGTGACCTATCAATCCATTATTTTATCTACAATACATCGTTATAGACAAAAGTTACGGTATGAATAATGAAATGATTTTTATATATATTTTTGTTTACAGTACTAAATATACTGAATATTTTTAGATATATGTTAAAAATAGGGTTATTATATTATATTAGGTATGTATATATTATCTATATATATTAAATATCAGTAGTGGCGCAGGAGCACAAGCTACATTGTAAACGTAAACATAGTACATTGTAAACGCGATAGGTTGTGTGTTCGTTTCCTGCGAGGCAAAGCGGGGCTTTGAACTCCACCACTCATGTAACATTATCTTCCCAGGTTTCCTCTGCCTATCCTGTTACGTGCGGGATACTTGGTGAAGCAAAAAAAAACATTAAAATGTAATTTTTTTAAGTAAATTGTTTTTTATGCCGATGAGATTGAAGTGTATGTATAATTTTGACTTGAGATAGATTACATATGAAATAAGAAGGAGACAAATTAAATTGTTCTTTTGATCTCATCTTTCTGAAATATATCTTATTATTTATATTATACTTTCAATGTTCTATTTTTATATTCCTCCAAGAGGAACTTGAATCTATACTATATGCATGAATCTATACACATAGTGGTCATTGAGACAATCTTCAACTCCGTGGCAGTGGACAAAATAAAAAATGAAAAATCACAATATTTGGATAGAATAATAATTTATACGTCGTCTCACTATGCCGTCGTGTCCCAATGGCGCAAGCGTATGAATGTAGACGCAAGGGTTGTGGATTCGATTCCCGGTTAAAGGAGTTAAATATTTAATATTTTCTTAATATGTCTTCGCTCTGGCAACGAGGCAAAGAGTGGCGTGGAATCCCGCCACTCAACACGCAATGCCTTGATAATATGGTGGATAGTGGGGGACAAAATTAGACTAACAGGTTCCCAGCTTACCTCTATCTACCCTGTTATCTATGGGATAGTGTGAAGCTAAAAAAAACGTATAGGTATGTATTCGAAGAAATTCAAAATGAATGAGAAGATTAGGCTTATTTGCTTTCAGGGACGACAAATGGAATTATCATACAACGCTTCATAAATATTGCCTAATTTTAAAAGTTAGGTAATTTTTAAGTCAAAAAATAATAATATAAAATAGTATACAAACATTATAAAAATACTGAGTGCCCGAAGAATAATATTTTTGCTTTGTACAATTTGAAATCGTTTCCAAGATACATTTTAAATTTCTCGAGGTCCAGGAATATATTCTTCACAAAGGAGCTTTGGTGCAGCTTATATTATAATATAAAAAGCAATACAAGTATAAAGACGTAATTTATGAAGTTAAAGACGTGTTTTTTTCACATTGACGCATTTTCCGGGCTGTTATAGAATAAGTATAAAAAGAGAGTAGTACTCTGGGTTCCGATTTTTCATCTAATATATAGAAAACATATAATATAATTTTGGATCGGCTTATGGGAACTGTCGTAGTGCAGCGTGACAGCGTCTGATTATAAGCGCGACGTCTAATTTGTTTCATTTCCTAGTTCTGGTAACACAACACAATCTCTCGAAAATTTAGCATTTTCTTGTTACCAGAGCGAAGAAATGTAATTATTAATAAACAATAATTCATTTCCATAAGTGGAATTGAACTCATAACCGTGTCGTTTACAGGCTTATGCCAATGCGCCACGAGGGCCTCTATAAAATTTAGACATATTTTAATAATTTTTACACATAATTAAACACTACATGAAATGTAAATGTTAGTTTAGATCAAAAATATCGACGTTGGCACGTGAACCGCACTAATACGGCTTTATGTGGTTGACGGATCCCGTGGAACCGGATGCTGGTTTAAATCAGTCGGAATGTTCGTTTTGATGAAGCGAACGGGATTTGTGGGGTTTTTACTTTGAATAGTACTTTGTATTACGTTTTCGATATTGTAGAATATTTTTTTATAGATTTTTTTAAAATTTTGAGCAAGATTGTGAGAACAAATATATTTATTAGAATATATGCATATTTTTGCAATTGCATTGAAATTTACTAAGAAGTATCCTACATATCATAGCGAGGCCAGTCGTGGCGCAGTGGCACAAAGTGTGACTGTAAAATCGACTGTGGGTTAGATCCCGAGGAGATGAAATATTTACTTAAATTTATATTTCCATTTCTTCGCTCTGGTGTCGAGGCAAAGCGCGGCGTTGAGGTCTGCCACTCAACACGCAATGCCTCCAGAATCCGGCAGAAAGTGGGGAACGAAGAATCTTAACACTAGGTTCCCTCTGCCTACCCTGCTGTGTGCGTGAAGCTGACTATCCTACATATAGTATATCTTTTAGGTAGGGCAGTAGGTAGAGTGATCCTAGTGCTAAGACACTCCGTTCCACAATTTTCGTCCAATTTACAAGGCCTTTGCGGGTTAAATAGTGAAAATTAACGATACGCCTTTGTCGTGATACCAGAGCGAGGAAATAGCTAAGGATGAAAATATTTAATATTTCTTCCCCCAGAGCAGGAATCGAACTCACAAACGCCGCGCTAGTCAAGCGCTGTGTTGCTGCGCCATAACGGTCTCAAATCTAGTATTTGCTTTGTTTGCTTCTTAGATTCAAAGATTTTTCTTTATCTTCATTCTATCAATAAAGTTATGGATGTATATTTATATAATCATTATCTAATGCTCAATCAATAGCTCTGATATGTACAAAAAACGGCCAGGCCAGGTCAAGCACTACTGTCCAATAAGACCAGTTGTAGTGCATGGGCACAAGCGTGCAACTGTAAAAGCTATAGGTTGTGGGTTTGATTCCAACTGGGAAAAAAAAAGGAAAGGGAGGAACAGAAATATCTTAAAAGGAGTGTCTAAACATTACTAGCCCAGTTTCCCTCGCCTACCGGCAAGTGATTTGCGGAATACAGCGTGAAACTAAAAAAAAATAATAAATAGCGTTTTCTGTGCAATTTTAAAAAAGGAATTAGATATTCAGATAAATGAAAGTAAATAGTTAGATTATTCTTTGAATTAATATACTCTAGTATCTATATAACCTTTCCTTAACTTATAATAGTTTTCAAAGTGAAAACCATTTAAGTTCTTATATTTCAACTTTTGTTTAAAATGTATTTTTATTACATACAAATTGTCCGTAAAATTCTATGCATTAATATCTTAATATGTATATAATAATATATTGAGGCCCGTTTTGGTGCAGGGGCTCAAGGGTGCGTCTGTAATCGCGACTGGTTGTGGGTTCACTCCAGCTTGGAAATTAAATATTTAATATTTTCATTTCCTCGTTCTGGTAACGAGGCAAAGAGCGGCGTTGAGTTCCACCAACACGCGAAGACAGAAGTGGGCGGAATGTGGAGGTCGGAAGTGTCTTAATGGGATCGCAGTGTCTCGTATAAATACAAGTATATGCAAGATACAGCGTGAAGCTAAAAATAAAGAAAATATAGAAATCATAACATTTATAAATATTCCACGTTTATCGTTTTATTGGGATTCCCATTTTATCCGTTTCATTTCACCAACAGATTTCATTTAGCAAAAGTCGAATGGATGACATCGAGGTCCTATATCACGTGATAAAACTAGAAATCAATTAGCATGTACAGTGTACGGCCGCGATCGTTTTACTTGTCAAAGATAAAATAATTTTCCGGAAATTCACCATTCAAATTCCTCACGTTTTTTTCGACTTTTAGACAGGATTATTTGAAACATTGCCGACACACGATAAATTGGGTTTAGAGGAAATTTATTTTTGTGTTAAAAATATCTAGATTTTATTGCTTTTTCGCTATTGTTTATATATGGATTTGTTTCACTCTGAATTTATTTTTAAATTTATTAAATATTTATGAATTACCTCTTTATTTATTCTGGAGGCATTGCGTGTTGAGTGGCAGAACTCAACGCTGCGCTTAACAAGTCTAGTAGTTAGAACCGTTTATATTTGTGATAGTGAGCAACCAAAATCTTTTAGAGATTCAGAGGTAACAGTGTAACAACTCGAGACGCGACGCGACGTCTAACGACTTAATTGATCTCACAAAATAATCAACAACATGAATCACCGTTCTAATACAATCTTAATATAAACAAACGTAACAAGTACCTTCAGAAAGATCACGTCACGTCCCGGAGGATTTAACAAAGATTGTTGCAGCCGTTGCTATCTAGTAGGAATTCACGGTGTAAGGGTGAGGCGGTGCCCTTGCGCTTTCTGCCTTTTATATAGTAAAACTAACGATACTGGATAGTTATAGTTTTTCGAAAGAGCTTCGAGCTATGATAAAGAAATATTGTCGAGTTTCAGTTATGAAAAAACTTTTGATGGAAAATATCTTATTATAAATATATCATGTGATGGCTTTTAAAAAAAATTGGTAATACCACATTTTACTTGTAATTAATGTGTATAATTTAATTAAAATTATAATAATGTTTGAAATAACGAATGCAAATAAATGTTAATTTGTTGAAAACAATGTATTTTTCAATTATTCTTTGTACAGAATTAAATTATTATTACTGAATTATAATTATATACCAGTTTCACGCTGTATCCCGCATACAGCGAAGTAAGCAGAGGTAACTTAGTGTTAAGACACTCCGCTCTCCACTATAATTTTATTTCAGTAACAATTATTTAGTCGCCGTCGGCCAGTCGTGGCGCAGCGGCACTAAGTATGACTGTAAAAATGACTAGTTTTGGGTTCGATCCCCACTCGAGGAGATGAAATATTTACTTAAATTTATATTTCCATTTCTTCGCTCTGGTGTCGAGGTTAAGGGCGGCGTTGAGTTCAGCCACTCAACACGCAGTGCTTCCAGAATTCGGCAGAAAGTGGGGTACGGAGTGTCTTAACACTAGGTTCCCTCTGCCTACCCTGCTGTGTGCGGGATACAGCGTGAAGCTAACCAGTTTCACGCTGTATCCCGCATACAGCGAAGTAAGCAGAGGTAACTTAGTGTTAAGACACTCCGCTCCACTATAATTTTTTTTCAGTAACAATTATTTAGTCGTCGTCGGCCAGTCGTGGCGCAGCGGCACGAAGTGTGACTGTAAAACCGACTGGTTGTGGGTTCGATCCCCACTCGAGGAGATGAAATATTTACTTAAATTTATATTTCCATTTCTTCGCTCTGGTGTCGAGGTTAAGAGCGGCTTTGAGTTCTGCCACTCAACACGCAGTGCTTCCAGAATTCGGCAGAAAGTGGAACGGAGTGTCTTAACACTAGGTTCCCTCTGCCTACCCTGCTGTGTACAGGATACAGCGTGAAGCTGAAATAAATAAAAAAAATCATAAAATTATGGAATTTTTCATCAATGTCTTTTATAAGGTGACATCACGTAAATAATATAGCGTTCTTATACCACTTTTACAGATAACTAGTTTACAAACTAATCTACAATACTATATAGATACTAAATAGAGAGTACTTTCTCTTTACACTGTACCTAATATAAATATTTCACTCTCATAGGATATAAAAAGTCATTATTTATTTCCTCGACACGAGGATGTAACTCGAGGTCATAAATCAAACTTATAATCTTTTGTACAATGTTTAACAATTTAGGCGCCTAATAAATTTTAACTTGGATGCAACAAATATTATGATATGTACGTAAATATTAATTAGAGACACCCCTGTTATTATCAAGTTCAAATGGCTTAAAAGATTATTTTTTTAGCTTTACGCCGTATCTCGCTGTATAGCAGGATAGGAGGAGAGTATTTAGTATCGAGACACTCTGGTCCCTAAGCATCTAACATTTTTGTAGTACGAATAGAAAATCTTTGATTTCTTCACATTTTCAAAGTGTAATTCCACATTTAGGAAAAAATTTTTTTTTTAGAAAACAGCATCCCGGGGAAATCTTGTCGCGTTCAAGTTTTTATACGTTTTCTATACAGGCATATTTGTTTTATTCTTCTATTACTGTACTTACTTATGTATGACGAGTTAGTAAGTATTAAAAATTCAACGCTGTTTTTCTAGTGAGGTAGTAAGTAGGTAAAATTAGATTTACCTACTCTTAAAAAAAAATTCAATTTATGTAAAAATATTTCAAAAGACCAAAAACAGTGATTTTATTTTTTTTTAGTTTCACGCTGTATTCTGCATATAACAGTCCAGGCATAGGTAACATAGTGTTAAGGTTAAGGGAGACTTTATTACGTTCCCCATGAAAATAATTAATTCCTTCAAGTAGAATCAAACCTATAGCCATAAATTCATACGTCGTGCCACTGCGCTACGATAGTCTCGATCGTTGTTTGCTCGGCTTATATAGAAATTCGGCTCATATAATATATGTATATATAATATATTTTTATTAAAAATTAAAATATTTTTTGGATACGGTATCAGATAATGAGAAATTAAAAAATGTAAAACATAGTGATATTTTTTAATTTTCTCTGCCTAAATAATTACATAAAAAGTTTGTTAGTACTTAAATATTTTTTTTCAAAATATTAAGATAAGTCGCAGCGTTATGTTTCGCCAATCAATACTCAAAGTCTAAAATTTGGGAAAGCGGAGAGAACGGAGTATCTGTGGATTTTCTTTGCTTACTCAATTATGTTGTATGAAGCGAGAAGCTAAAAAAAATATAAATAAGTATTTGAGGAATAAATAAAATAACTTTTCATTTGGAAAGTAAAAGAATTTCTTATGATATTATAAAATAAGGCTTTGAATATAAAATAAGTTGATACAAATGAATATTAATTTTAAAGATTCCCTTTGTTGAAATTTATTTCATTTCATGAATAACTTTTGCTGGTTATTTCGTATGTTATATTCTAGAATGTATTTCGAAGACGATACTAACGGCGTTCAATTAAAAAAAAAAACACGCTGTATCCCGCACACAATATTTTTAGGCAGAAGGAATATAATGTTAAGACACTCCGTTCCCCACTTTTCGCCGAATTTTTCAAGGCATTGTGTTTTGAGTGGCGGAACTCAACGCCGGAGTATGTTCAATTGTTCATTTAAAATTTAGTTAGTTTGCAAAAAGACTGTGGAGGAGAGTGGTATGAATGTTCAAATTGTTCAGATTTGATTACTGCATCTGATATCTATCATTTTATTTGCAAATGTTCGGAAATCTTCATATATTTTGTGTAAATTAAGTGCGTACAAGCGCTGCACAAAAACATTGGAAAAAAGACAAATAAAAAATGATAATCCGTCTATTTTTTAATATATTTTTAAAATTGTTTTTTGTAGCTATCGTTAGGGTTAATAAAGAGAGATTTTCTGTACCGAACATACATACTTAAGTAATATATACACGTAAATAACTCACAGATTACTGAAAATGGTTAATAAATTTTACTAAAAAACGAGAAAAAAATCACCGTAAAAACTGAAATCGGAACCGTTGTAAAACTTTGAACAGTAATTTCCGGTTCACTAAGTAAATATCCCGCGTATCAAACACGCTGCGATCGCTTGATTGAAGATGAAATATACATATAAATAAATAAAATGGACTGAGATTTAATATCAAACTTGTAATATATTTTGCAGCTTCACGCTCTTTCCCGCAAAGCAGGATGAGCACGAAATGAAGTGCTAAGACACTCAGTTCCCCATTTTGAGTCCAATTATAGATACATTTACAATTCCCTTTATGTTTCGCTGCTTAACACAATAATTTATATTAAGGTATGGATTAGAGTATCTTTTAAAGTAACCTTTTTTGTAGCTTTACGCTACGCATATATCAGGATAGGTAAATGGAACCCAGGGACCTAGAATTAAGGCACTTCCGTTCCCCGCTTTCCACCGAACTCTGGAGACATTGCGTGTTGAGTGGCAGAACTCAACGCCGTGCTTTGCCTCATTACCAGAGCGAGAAAATAAAAAATATGAAATATGTCATTTCCCTTTTGAGAACGCCAAAGCCAAAACATTTGTCCTCCTGCGATACGAGGGACTCTTGGCATGTAAAGAATAAACAGAATAAAATGTCACTAAATTCATTTTTCTCATTTAAGTTTTGAAGAAGCGATAAGAAAAGAAAAGAAATCTCGACCCATATTTTACTTTGATGTGATTACCAGGTAAAGCAATTTCCTATCTCAAGTAGTATTTCCTAGAACAAGCCTTATTTAAAAGACGGCTTATTTAAGCTGAATTTGCAAATCAAAGGATGTGCCTACATTATGCCACTCTGTGCCTTTATTTATTTAGACGTTTAAATTTTGTACATTACTTTACTGTACATAATCAGCTTCACGCTGTATCCTGCACACTGCAGTATAGGCAGAGGGAACCTAGTGTTAAGACACTTCGACCTTGTTCTCGACACCAGAACGAAGAAATGGGAATATGAATTTAACTAAATATTTCATCTCCTTGAGTCGGATCGAACCCGCATCCAGTCGGTTTTACAGTCACATTTTGTGCCCCTGCGCCACGACTGGCCTCAAAAACTGCACATAAAATATTTAAATAACTTTAAAAGAAAAATTTTTTTTTGGGAGTTTTTAAATCAGAGGGTTTTTAAACCAGACGCAACAGGTTGTGCATTCGATCTCCACTCAAGAAAATTTAATATTTAATATTTTTGTTGACGTTGAGGCAAAGCGCGGCGTTGAGTTCCGATTAGTGGAACTCAACACGCAATGCCTCCAGAAACCAGCGGAAAGAGGGGAGCGGAGTGTCATAAGCAGCGCATGTAGCAGGGTCTTGATTGGTAGAACTCAAGGCCGTTAGGAGAGCGAAAAAATGAAAATATTTTTTATTTCATGCCCTCGAGTGGGTATAGAACCCTGCACCAAGACTGGCCTCATAATATATATAATTATGTTACTATGAAACTATATCATAATAATATATCTTTGTCATAAACTTATTTATGTATATATATATTTTTTCTTATTAGCTTCACGCTGTATCCCGCACACAGCAGGGTAGGCAGAGGGAACCTAGTGTTAAGACACTCCGTTCCCCACTTTCTGCCGAGTTCTGGAGGCATTGCGTGTTGAGTGGCAGAACTCAACGCCGCGCTTAACCTCGACACCAGAGCGAAGAAATGGAAATATAAATTTAAGTAAATATTTCATCTCCTCGAGTGGGGATCGAACCCACAACCAGTCGGTTTTGCAGTCACACCTCGTGCCGCTGCGCCACGACCGGCCTCATGTATATTTTTACGATTATTAAATCGATATAACAAGTTCTATAACACTATGATGACAAGATACAACGGTGAAAACTATAGCTTATTCATAAAAAAATCTCACGGGATACCTATAAAAGGAATTTCTCATAAAAACTTTTTTCATTTCAATCCCGGAAACGCAAGTGACGGCTGAAAATTGTTTTAGACGTTTTCTTTGTTATAATATAAAAATATACGTTACGCCTATACCGATCCCGTGAGTGAATCCCGTTGTTGTTTAGGTCGTCAGCAAAACGTCACACACACACACATCTATATATATATATATATATATATATATATATATATATATATATATTCATATAAAGGACAGGAAGAGGAAAACAACATTAAATTCCGGCACTCAACACATAGTGTCTCGAATTTGCGAATTTGCGCAGAAAGTGAAGAAATATCTTACTATCTGAGTGACATGCCAGTACGTCTTGTTTTACTAATATTATAAATGTGAAAGTTTGTGACTATGGATACTCCACTTTGCGTGTACCACTCAAACGTAAAAACTATAACTTTGAAAACTGAAATTTTACAGTAATATATAGCTTATACATCAGAATCTATCTTACAATTTATGTAATGATTTTATATAATTTGGCTATAATTTAGGAATAAATGGAGCAGGCGAAGGTTTTGGTCGCTATTAATGCACATATTGTAAAAAGAAAATATTTGAGCCAAAAACAAAATTTACTTGACTATTTTTTACCACGACGCACTAAACCAAACATCAATATCAATATTCTATTGCGCTGTCGAGTACAAGCTGGAAGTACACTAACTTGCAAATATAATAAAGCCTGTATGTCAAAAAAAAAGACGATTTGCACCATATAGAAATCGGTGGAGGTAGACCATCTTCTCCAGATTCATAAGGGGGCAGAAAGAGTGCGTAAAAAATCCTCAAACGAAATTTAGAACTTGAATATCCCGAGTCAGCAAAGAACTTGGGGCCGGTCGTGGCGCAGGGGCACGAAGTGTGACTGTAAACGCGACTGGTTGTGGGTTCGATCCCCACTCAGGGAAATGGAATATTTATTTAAATTTATATTTCCATTTTCTTTGCTATGGTGTCGAGGCAGAGCGCTGCATTGAGTTCCGTCACTCAGCACGCAATGCTTCAGAATTTGGCGGAAAGTGGGGAACGGAGTATTATATTTAAAGAACTCGGCGTCGACACCCGTATTCTCCTATTTTTTTGAACATTCGTTGAACATGTAACTTAGCTTTCATTTCGCATTTATGTTTTTGATGGGATATCACATATTATATATTATACGGTTTTATATTTGCATAAATTTTAATAAAATTTGACGTTGCACTGCCATTATCTTAAATGCAGGCGTCTAATGCTTTTAACCTAATTATTTAAGATAGGAAATCTTTTAGGTTAGCTTATATTGTAAAACTGGATGGATCTTTCTTACTCAGTAATTTTATGTTGAATTACAGTTTTTTTTTTAATACATATTGCAAATATTTTTTATAATAAGTACGTATGGCAACTTCGTTTGCGTTGATTAAAATGTCTAAATCTTGTTTTTTCCTGATCTTATTGGAATTTCAGGAAATCCTCTTTTGGCTCTCTCAAGTCAACAGTGACAGGTAATGGGTTCAATTTTCGGTAACGAGGCTACGCTACTGAACATGCAATGCCTCGAAAATTCGACGGAAATCCGGCAACGATAGAGTCTCAAAGGGAACGGAATGCCTTAGCACTCCAGGTTTCCAGATTTCCTCTGCTTTTCCTGCTATGTGCGGGATACAGCATGAAGCTGAAAAAAATGAGTTAAATTACAAGTAAATATATAACAAAAAGAACTATTAAATCACCATAACGTTAATATAATATTCACTAACAAAAAAAAAGAATATAAGGAAACCTCAAATATTATTTGACACTCAACTAGCGTTTTGGTCCAAAAACCTAACATTTTCTTTCATTTCTGTTCGCAGACGAATAGTTTCCTTTACATTTTGGCAAATACCCAGCTATATGATTGAGAGACTTAGTACAATCGTAACTCACGTTTGATTGCCTACATCTGGTCCTTGGTAAATATTGGTGAAAAGTTTTATTTTTTTTCAGCTTCACGCTGTATCCCCCATTTCACAGGGTAGGCAGAGGGAACCTAGTGTTAAGACACTCCGCTCCCCACTTTCTGCTTAATTCTGTAGGCAATGCATGCTGAGTGGTGAAACTTAACGGCGCGCTTTACCTCGACACCAGACCCAATAAATGAAAATATTAAATATTTTATATCTTCGCGTGGGATTCGAACCCGCAATCTTCCGGATTAGCAGAGAGCATCGGAGAGTAGAGATAGTCTAGTGTTTAGACACTCCATTCTTAAAGCTGATAGATACAAAAAAATCTTAAGCAATTAATAAAATAAGCAAAATTTCTAAAGAAAATTAAATTACTGTAAGTAAATTGGCCATTTTGCAAATAAATCGATGTAATAAATATTCAATAATTTATTAGGTGTTTCATTAAGCGCTAATTGCCTAATTTATAATAAGCTTGGATATATTCCAGTCCTTGCTTTAAGAGGAATGTTGGAACATACCTACTACTATATTAATTATACTGTTTTCTATGGCTTACGTATATTATAAAACTCAAATAAGTTATTCACGGAGTTTTTAACTCTAGGTTCCCAGGTTCCCCCTTCTTACTCTGCTAAGTGTAGAATATAGCGGGAAGCAAAAAAAGTCTAGTCGTTATCCGCCTGCGTGCATTTTAAAAGGTAAATAGCAAAATTCTATTTTTTTTTCGTCCCCGAAGAAATTTCGAGGAATCATCTTATAGTAGGACACTCACTACACCTACCTCTACCTCTTTCAACATATTATTATAGAGGTATACCTAAACCTATGTACTAATATTAAAAAATACAAGTATTTGCTTTGTTTAACACGCTAATCTCAAGAAGTACTACGTAGAATTGAATTTTTTACACTTTGAATATGTCATATGCCATATACAAATCTTGATTATTTATATTTACTCACTCGAGTAAAGTCATAGCGAAAAGCTAGTTACTGTTAAAATTAAATCAATCGAGATACATTCAAACAGTCCACTAACAGTGTTAGAACATAAATCAAAATGAAGCATATTATTTGTTTAGTGCGCAGTCAATATCGAGAGAGCGCAAATATAGGAGTTTGTTCAAACATAAAATCTAATCTAATTGCAGTTTATTCGAGATACAATATTGGAAAATGTTCTAGTACCACTAGTATCACTAGGTGCGTTTGTTTTGTTTGTAAACCGGTAGTTGGTTCGAATTGATTAGAATGTTTCATTTTTTTATATAATTTTCCCTAAAGTGTAAAGTTTGAGGCCAGTGGCGCAGCGACACAAAGTGTGACTGTAAAACCGACTGGTTGTGGATTCGATCCCCACTCGAGGAGATATTTACTTAAATTTATATTTCCATTTCTTCGCTCTGGTGTCGAGGTTAAATGCGGCGTTAAGTTCTGCCACTCAACACGCGGCGCCTCCAGAATTCGGCAGAAAGTGAGAAACAGAGTGTCTTAACACTAGGTTAGGTCCCTTTGCCTACTCTGCTGTGTGCGGGATACAGCGTGAAGCTGATTTTATTTTTATTTTCCAATCATCACAGCACAATCGGCATCGGGATGCATCCTGATCTGAAAAGTATTTAATATTAAAAGTTTATGATAGATAGATAGATAGGTAGACTTTAAAACGTGTACTAAATAATTTTTAAATTTCTCACCATTTTTTTAACACAAACTGAAAATGTTCTAATACTAGAGTTCACATTTCACCAGAATTCAACACATTTTGTGTCGGGTTGAGGGTCGAAACTCAACTTTGCATATTGCGTTACCAAAGCCGGAAAAAATGGGAAAATGAAGAGAAAATGAAAATAATTCATATCTCTAAATAAATTACAATTTTATTCAAAATACAAAAATGTATAGAATATAAACACCCTCGTTACCTGTTCATTTAGTCCCAACTACCCTCTTTAGACGTATAAATTTGAAATATACAAAGTAACGTAAATAAGTTAGAGTAGATTAAACTTTTATCGCCTCTATAAAAATGAATAATAAGCACACGAAATGTTCTAAAATATAAAGCAATAGAATTGTTTTATGTACTGAAATAATATTTGTTTACATCGTAATATTGGTAATCATGTGTTTATTAGATACTATAGACATCGCTCGGTCGGTATTGTTTATGGTTTTCAAGAATTGCTTTCCTCTAGATCTTCATTTTGGAATTTGACGAAAAAATATTCATATTATTTTGTTAGTGATTTCTTTTTTTTCAGCTTCAGGCAACCTAGAGTAAAGACACTCCGCTTTCGACTTTTCGCCGAGTTCTGAAGGCATTGCGTGTTGACTGCTTGAGCTCTACGCCACGCTTTTGCTATGACACTAGATCAACGAAATGAAAATATTTAATATTTAATTTCTTCGATTGGGAATTGAATTCATAACCTGTCACGCTTACAGTCGCACACTTGTGCCACTGCGCCACGACTGGCTTCATTATATCTTAGATTCAAAGGTATTTAATAGATGTTCTGCTTTATTAAACATTTTAAAAAATCTTAAAATAGCACTTATCAAATAAATTTATTTAAAAGAAATGTGTAATTTAATCTAAATAGTATTGAATTTAGTACAAAAAATGTCTAAAGAAACAATGATTTACATTACCGACATTTTTTATAGCTACAAAATTTATCAGGACATTCAAAGGAACTCTAGTGCTAGCATAGTCCGTTCTATCTTTCCGCCCAATTTAGAGACATTGCGTGTTGAAATGCGGAACTCAACGCCACGGCTTATCAATGAGTAGTTCCAAAAAAGTAAAATTATGTGGATTGAATCCAAAGTAACTACCAGATTGCGTGTTAAATGGTTATCCTCTAAAAGCAAACTTAGTAACAACTATAAAACACATTTCTAAAACAATTATAACTCTATATAAGCAAACAGCTAAATGGAAGAAAATATCTACGCTACCAGAGAAGGCGTGAACACCTTAGAAAATATTACCTCATTTTTCATCGCCCATCTTTTGAAGGGTTTCTTGAACTAAATGTACAGAGGTATATACTTATATACACACATACATACATAAATAGCTTGTTTACGAACGTCCATACTGACCTAGTTGTGAACGAGGACTGTTTTTCGTAGTTTTTGGAACACAATAATATTTGATTTTGGGGGTGCATTCATTTGATCGGTTTTATTGGGGACGGGACTGCTAAAATAAGAATAAAAACTGTTTATAATTCTATGTATATCTTCTATGCAAATATTATAAGCCTATAGATTTTGTTTGGTTAAGCGCGCTAATCTCAGAAACTAGTGGTTCGAATTGAAAAAAATATTTTTGTATGGAATACTCGGTAGCTATACGCTATATAACATTCGCTTCGATATATAGCACTATTCCTGCGGTCAGAGTTACCTTGGGCACTTAGAAATTTGAATGGGTCGTATTATCTATTGGCAGCAATTCAAGGCTGGTACGTATTATAAATACATTTTACAATGGTAAGCAGAAATAACCATAGTGTCCAGGACAGTTCGTTGTCCACTTTCCACTAAGTGAAAGATATTGTGTATTGAGCGGCGGAACTCAACGCCGCACCTTGTTTTCACAGAGTTTAGTATATAAATGTATATATGTATATAGACGAGTTTAAATATAAAGTTGCTTATTAGTTTGACAGTAAAGACTGTTTCGTTAAGTATAGTATGCTTTTAGCAAAATGTGGCAGCATCTAATTGTAAGCGCGATGACTGTGGCTTCACTACCCACTCGCTCTGTTAACAAGACAAACCGCAGCGTTGAGTTCCGTCACTCAACACGTAATGTCTCGAAATTGGCTGGAAATTGGAGAGCGGAGTCTTTTAATATTAGATTCCCTCTGCCTGCCATACTATATACAGGATAAAAAAGAAGAAAATAAAAGAAATGTTCGTAATGCCAGCCCAAATCATGTAATGTACCAACTTGAACACCGAAATAAAAACTAATATCCTACTAAAATTGTTAATATTTCCATACAAAAATAGGGAAAGCAAACCCTCGATACCGCTTTGACCCAGTTCAGCTGAAAACAAGCATAAATTAATTCTGATTAGTAGTGAGTGGTGAGTAAACGAGACTTAGTAATGTGTTTTACTTTACACTTTATAGTTACTTATTTGAAGTGCTAAGATTTGTCATTAGGGCACAACTTTGTAGCGCATTGGATGTTTGAATAGAATCAGTTAATTTGGAGGTCGTGGGTTCGAAATATAATGTTTATGGTTGTATGTATGTATTATTGTTTATGGTTGTATGTAGGTACAACGTCTGTGAGTGAAATGAGGGTTCAATTCCCACTCGGGCGATTAAATATCTTCATTGCGTTGGCGTTAAGTTCATCCTCTCTTGGTGCTTTAAATTTCATTTTGTTTTATTCCAATAATTCCGTCAGCGCGTTGTCTGTCTGTCACTCAGTAATTGAATAATGTTATATATGTAAGTATATAGATATTTTAACATACAGTTTTTGTATTTACATTTATTTATCAAATTAGAAACTTCAAGAACTGTACTGGCGTCACTGACTCATGTCACTTCTTAGCTATTGGGTGAGCCCAATGCCCATATAAATAAAGCTGTACGGAAGCTCTTTCATACGTCACGAGCACTTCCCACTACATCTTAATGGCCGATCGTTATTTGAGATTACAAACAGGTGTGGCTGTACTGGCACTGTCTCTAAATCTCAGCAAATACGGAAGCAACTTCAGCAATGTTATAAATATACTCGTATAGTGTTAAGTTAAATAAAAAAAAATAAGAACATTTCAAATAAATAAATCAGCTTCACGCTGTATCACGTATACAATAGGTTGGGCACAGGGAACCTAGTTTTAGGACAGTCTGTTTCCCACTCTCCACCGAATGTTTAGGGGCATTGCTTGTTGAATGGCTTTGCTTTGGTGACAGAGCAAAGTAATGAATATATTAAGAAATAATGTTTCATTGCCTCGAGTGGTGATCGAACCCACAACCGTCGCGTTACAGTTACACTCTGATGAGTGACTCTGTCACTGTGCCATGACTCAAGAATATTTCAAATATTAATTAATATATAATAATTTCGTGAGAGTTTCGAGGTCTTCTTTTTCTCTTGGTGCTCCCCTACATTTCTTAATTTACCTTTATGCCATCATTTTTTTTAGTCCAGTAGTTGCGTTTGTACGTTGTGTATCAGTTACTCAGTAACAGTGGTTGTATGTATAACATTAAAATAGATTGTGTGTGTGTGTGTTATGCCTTGTTAGTTTCCTTTGACGCCATCGCGATTCAAGGAGCAATGGGGCCGTGTTTGTAGCTTATTGTTTGTATTCAATCTTCATTTTAATAACATAATATTTTTTAAACATGGAAAGTTGGATTACAACAGTATATTTAATCAGCTTCGCGCTGTATCCCGCACACTGTGGTAGGCAGAGGGAACCTAGTATTAAGACACCCCGTTCCCCACTTTCTGCGAATTCTGGAGGCATTGTGTGTTGAGTGGCAGACCTCAACGCCACGCTTGTCCTCGACACTAGAGCGATGGAAATGGAAATATCGAACCCACAACCAGTCGGTTTTACAGTTACACTTTGTGCCCCTGCACTACGACTGGCCTCTACAGTAATAAAATATTATATTGTATTAATGCATTTTACGCAAGCGGCTCGTTGGTCTAAGAGTACGATTTTCGCTTAGGGTACGAGCGTTCAAATCCCGGACGAGCCCAAATTTATTAACGCTATTTGATATAATTTCTGTTAATAGTACCTAATTATAAAAATACAGACACGAATTATGATATTAAGCTTTACTAGATAATATTACTTTTTGCTTTTGTTTCTTTTTTGATATAACTTTAAATATTTTTTTATCATTTAACGTAAAGTAACTTTTGTAATTTCTGTTGCCCATTTTGAATGATTTAATAAATAAGATAATAACTTACTAATGACTTTCGCTTTAAAATAATTAAAATAAGCCTTTAATTATGTATATAAAAAATCTCTTTGCTATCCTCTTGGCCGTTCTTTACCCTCGAGATCCAGCTATATCTATTGAACTTGATTTGATTGATTGATTTTGATTCTAATTTGTTAATTATAAAATTATTGGCCACTTTCATCTTCAACGGTCACGGGTTCAATCTCGCTTTGATAAATACACATATTGGTTTTTGAAACTATTTTTTCTGTCTTGACAAACCAACTAAGCTATTATATTAAGTTTCACCATTGAACACGATAAGTCTCTAAGATGAATGAGCATTAGAAAATAAAACAGACTAACTAAAGCTACATATAAGTAGATATCCCTAAAAATGATTGTTTTTCATTATAAGTTTGTTTTAATTTCATCCTGTATCCAACATATCCTAGTGTTAGGACACAAATTTCTTTGCGTTCTGAGCGGCGGAACTCAACGCCGCGATTTGTCTTGTTAACAGAGCGAGGATATACCACTAAATCTTTTATTTGTAAATCGAACCCACAACCATCGCCGCTGTGCGCCACGACGTCCTTTCCAGCTTTATAAGTTTATTGCATACAATACATTCCACAAACGTAGTTCTTCATAAGTGAAAGCAGTTCCGTTTTCCTCATTCCTATTTTCCGATTTGGGGAGAATTCTTTAAGAAAAAAACAAATTCAGGTTGTATTTCGTAGGAAAATATGCTTCTAAAAGTGGGACAGGATGCGGCGTGTATTTATTTTACGCCAATGTGTTTGAAATTCGTATTTTCTATACAGATTAGTGAGAAAGTCTAGTACAAAAAGTGGCTTTTAGATTTGAATCCAGAATAAAAACGAAATATTCTGTAGTTCTTCATGTCGAAAGAAGATAGAACTTTGTAATTTATTAAAATCAAATTAAATAAAAATAAAATTAGCTACACGCTCTATCCGTTGTGTGGCGGAACTCAACGCTGGATTTTTTCCTTGATACCAGACCACAACTTCGCACACTTCACATCACACACTTGTGCCTCGTGCCCGTGTCCCACGACGGCCTCTGTAATTTAATATAGGTACAAATATATATTTTTACTTGGGAAGTATGTTCAGCAGAGATGGAAGATACGAGATGGATGTGGAATGGTGTATTGCTGCCGGTAACAAAGTTAACGGAGCCTTAGCTGCATTGATGAGACGGCGAAATGTCAGCACAGCTGCGCGTTTGGTCGTACACAAGCAGTTTTGGTACCGACTCTTTATACGGCAGCGAAACGTGGGTATTACAGAAGAAGAATGAAAGAAAGATGAATGCTGTGGAGATGCGATCTCTTCGTAGGATATGCGGAGTCAGCTTAGCTGATCGAATCCGCAATGAAGAGGTACACAGAATGGCAGGTACTAGGGAGGATGTCACGGTGAGTATGAAGAAGAACGTGCTCAGCTGGCTTGGGCACGTCGAAGGAATGAATGATGAAAGAATGGCAAAAAAGATTTATGAAGGAAAAGTGAGCGGTAAGAGAGGTAGGGGGAGACCTCGGTTGACCTTCCAAAACACAGTATCAAAGATACTGAAGGAAGGTCACGTAAAAAGCATGAGGACCCCCCGGAGGGCATGTATGAAGAGGTTCATGACAGTGGACGAGGCGAAAGAGGTATGTAGAAACCGTAGCGTTTGGCGCTCCGTTCTCTCTGACTACCCCGCTAGGGATAAAGCGTGAAGTTAGTAGTAATATATATTTTTTGCAATTTCGTGGGTAAAAATGGGCAACGGAATGTCTTAAAATTAGTTACATGAAACTGAAAAATCTCAAATTATATTGTTTCTTCTTAAAGTCCTTTCCTCCACTCAAACAAAATATATAAATAACAATGTTAATTGAAATTGTTTTGAACTCTAGCTTTCTCATGTTTCATTTACACGTGAAACTTTGTTGAATTTAATTCTGTTTTAACGTAATATTTGTTTCGACTATGTAAATATTTGTTTTAGAAAGGCTAAACGCGGTGTAAGGGACCTCTCAACATTCTTCTTTCGTAAAAAATCCACTTTTTATTGTACATATATTTATTTACATATCTTTTATTTACTTTCGATCGCTCGCGGCTTCGCCTGCTTGAAGTAGACAACTAAAAAAAAACAGCTTCACGCTGTATTCCGCAGCATACAGCAGGGTGGGCAGAGGGAAGCTAGTGTTAAGACAATCCGTTTCCCACTTTCCCCGTTCCCCACCACACCACAACCAGTCGGTTTTACAATCACACTTTGTGCCGGTGCGCCATGACTGGCCTACACAACTATCTATTGACTAATCTCAATTACTATTGGGTTTAATAACATTATCGTCTCAAAGGCAATCTATTGGAGATTGTAATTTAACCCAATTCAATAAAACAATTATTTTGTAGGAACAAAATACTTTATATTGATATTACATTTTATTTTGTAAACCGATTCAATTAAACGAATTCTGCATCGTTTTAAACATTAACAGGCTTGTGCACACAAATACACACATAGACAAACAGACATAACTTTTAAAAATCGTCAACAATAAAATTTCTCTAATATATCTTCTATGTACATGCAGCGATCAGCTACAATTTAATTACATGTATATATGTATAAGACAGTTTTAAATATTACTAGTTGATGCCCACAACTTGATTCCTGTAAACTATAAAACATAAAATTCGATATTTTTCCGTCCCTATACTAATTTCTAGAAATCCTCTCGCAGTTATTCTTACTCACCAGAAGGAACATATGTTAAAGTAATACAATTTACACCTAAAAAAATTAAGTTGAATATTATTAGTATTGTTTTTGATGGATTTTTTCTAAAACGCTGAATCGAATCTTATAAAAATATAATGAAACTAAGTCTATTGTATAATAGCCTAATAAAAAAATAATAATCTAAATTAAAAAACTTTCCAATAATAAGAAATGCTACTTTAAACATAAAATTATATATACAAGTTGAATAAACAACCTCCCCCGGTTGCTGAACCATCCTCTAAACAACAAATAAAATCCAACAACCCAAAAACCCGTTGAGAACTTCTAAGTATAATCATTTGAATAAACGAAATGAATGTTTAGAACGACTGAAGTTATTGTGTGATGCGTCTCAAGAACAAAATGAATCCGGGCGTATCCACATAAATAGGTCACTGTAGCTTTTACAAGAGTACGTGAGGGACGCCAGTAAAGTTTGATACTTGAAAGCCTATCGCTGAGGGCTGGTATGGAATGTTCTTATCTATATCGGTGTAAATAAATTTTTAATGGTTGGTGTCTTGGATCTCTTGTTGATTTTTGTTTAATATGATTGAGTGGAAACGGTATAAGAATAAGCAAAAATTCATAAATTTTACTGTAAAATCTGTAAAATCGACTGGTTTTGGGTTCAATTCCCACTCGAGGAGATGAAATATTTACTTAAATTTATATTTCCATTTCTTCGCTCTGGTGTAAAGGCTAAGCGCGGCGTTGAGTTCTGCCACTCAACACGCAATGCCTCCAGAATTCGGCAGAAAGTGGGGAACGGAGTGTCTTAACACTAGGTTCCCTCTGCCTACCCTGCTGTGTGCGGGATACAGCGTGAAGCTGATTTTATTTGATTTTATTTCATAAATATAATATTCACGAACGTGCGGCTGTAAACGCGACAAGTTGTGAGTTCGATTCCCACTTGAGGAAATTAAACATTTAATAATTTTATTTCCTCGCTCTAGTAGCGACGTAAAGCGTGCGTTGAGGTACGCCACTCAACACACAATACCTCCAGAATTCGGCGGAATGTGGGAAATGCAGGTGTCTTGGTAGAAAAAGAGTGTCTAAACACTAGTTTCCGTCAGTTTCCGTTAGTTTCCGTCTACCTACCCTTTCATGTGAGGAAAACAGCGTCAAGCTAAAAAATATGACTATAGATTTCAGTTATGTTCAAGATGGTACTCAGAAATATACTTTTTAAATAACATAACATAAATCTGTATATTTTTTTCTTATCTAAATAAATGTTAAAAATCATTATTAATATCAAAATCAAGAAAAACAAAATAAAAACGAATCAAATTAATTTTTAATTTCTAGTATATAACCTCTTAATTTAAAACGGGAACACAAAATGAAACCGGTTTTATGGACGTAATTCAGTTATTTTACAAGTGCGAAATCAATTTGGCAAAAGATGTTTTATTAACACTCGAAGTCAATTAAACCGTTTAATTTTTTTACTGCATCGAAAATAAATGACATGTGACATATCTGAATGATACACGTGACTCGTAGTGATTCTTTGAACTATAAATATTTTTTAAGCTATATTTTTTTTCTATATCTTGCATACCAAGATAGGGATAGATTCTCTTTAAAAATTCACATTGCATTTCTCCACACGAGGATCAAACGTTTACAGTTAGATGTTGTCCTAAACAGATCGCGGTGTTAAGTTCTGCTACTCAACACGCAACGTTTATATAAATTGATTGGAATTTGAAGGACGCATTGTCTTAACTCTTCTCTCTTTCTCTCTCCCTCTCTCTATTACAAAACGAGGAAATGATAATAAATCAATCCTCCGAGTAAGTATTGCATCCAAAATCGTCGCGTTTGCAGTCAAACGCCGTCAACTGCTCCCACTGCGCCACTATCGAGTCATATTCAATTTCTGTAGAAAATATTCATATAATCATATTCTATTATACTCTTTTCAGTTCTGGTTATTTAAAGTTATGTTCACGTACAGGTGACAGTTCTCTTGTAAAATGTATTCTTAAGTAGCATTCAGTTCAAAATATCTTTTGGATAGCACGTCCTTTCACAGTGAAAAATTATATATGTAGTTTATGAAAATATCCATATTTTTATTAATTTTGCGTATTTTAAATTTAAAGTAAACTAAAGTGTGTAAAATATCAAGGATTAGAAAAAAAATAATTTTAAATTTCAATTATTGATCTCGCACATGGTAGGAGATTGAAGTTATTGCGTTTCAAGAACAAAATGAATCCGGGCGTATCCACATAAATAGGTCACTGTAGCAACTGTAGCTTTAGCAAAAGTACGTGACGCTAGGAAAGTTTGATACTTGAAAGCCTATCGCTGAAGGTTTGTATGGAATGTTTTTATCTATATCGGTGTAAATAAAATTTGAATGCTTGGTGTCTCGGATCTCTTCTTGAAATTTTTGTTTGATATGATTGAGTGACAACAATTTAACTTTATAAATAGATTGTTTATATTGTATCTACTTGTGACCGAAGATTCCAGTCAGTCTAGGCCAGTCGTGGCACAAGGGCACAAGCATGGACTCTAAATGGGACAGGTTGTGTGTTCCATTGCCACTTGAGGTAATGAAATATTTAATATTTTAATTTTCTAGCTCTGGTAACGAAGCTAAGGGCGGCAACTCAACACGCTGTGCTTTGAGAATTTGGCAGAAAATGTGAATGGAAGTATCATAATGGGATCTTCACAACACAAGATTCCTAGGTTCCTTTGCCTACCTTGCCTACCTAAAGCTAAATAAATTCAAAAATCAAAGATTTCTATATAGTACTCAAGGTGGATTCAGAAATGTACTTTTCAATAACACAATATAAATCTTTTTTTTTTTTCGTATTAAAAAATTGAGAACAGCGGAATATATAAGATAAATAAAGAACAAAAAGATTGACGTACTTAATTATTTATGAAAATATGTGAAAGATAGCCACATCAACATGTAAAAAAGTTATTAATGTCTATATAATTTTTTTTAATAAAAACGAATGAAATCCGTTTTTAAGTTCTAGGTCATAATATTTTATTAATTTAAAACGGGAACATAAAAAACACTAGTTTTATGAACGTAATTCAGTTATTTTACAAGTGCGAAATCAATTTGGCGATGTTTTATTAACACTCGAAGTCAATTAAACCGTTTATTTTTTTTACTGCATCGGATATAAATGACATGTGACAGATCTGGGTGATACACGTGACTCGAAGTGATTCTTTGGACTATAATTTTTTTTTAAGCTTTATTTTTTCTATATAGCAAGATAGATATAAGTTATCTCTGTGAACTTAGTGTCAACACATTCTGTTACTTCACATTCATTGTGAGTTGAGCAATGGAGCTTAACGCCATGCTTTATATCACTAAAACAGAGATCATTTCTTCAACTGGAGATCGAACGTTTACTATTTCGTTTTGGCGCAGACAGGGCGCGATGTTGAATTCTGCTATTGAGTAGCAGACGCAACGCAACGCACGCAACCTTTTTATAAATTGAGTGGAAATTGAAGAACGGATTGTCTTAACTCTACTCTCTCTTTCTCTCTTTCTCTCTCTCTCTCTAGTCTGAGAGAATAAGCGTGAATATACATTTCTTATAAAATCTTAAGTGCTCAAGTTGCACCAATATATTAAAGAAAATAAAACTTAGTTTAGAGCTCGTGACTTAGAAACATCAAGCAGTTTCAGTTTCCAACTTGCGCCAGATTCTAAGCCAATTTGACGCAACGTGTTGCAGAGTTATAATGGAACGATATGGTGTCTAAAGTTCACGTTTTGAACGCCATTGTGGCACTTTTGAAAGTACCTCTGTATGTTATGGTTATGAGTTCAACTTACTTATAACCATAATAAAACTCAATTAAATCAAATCAAATCAGCTTCACGCTGTATCCCGCACGCAGCAGGGTAGACAGAGGGAACCTAGTGTTAAGACACACCGTTCCCCACGTTCCGCCGAGGTCTGGAGGCACTGCGTGTTGAGTGGCGTATCTCAACGCCGCGCTTTTTCGCTCTATTGTCGAGATAAAGCGCGGCGTTGAGATACGCCACTCAACACGCAGTGCCTCCAGACCTCGGCGGAACGTGGGGAACGGTGTGTCTTAACACTAGGTTCCCTCTGTCTACCCTGCTGCGTGCGGGATACAGCGTGAAGCTGTGTTATTAGAAAATATTATAATAATAAGAATATTTACATTCTTTAATAAGAAAGGATATTCGATTTAATAATTGTAATCATTGTTAAATGCTACTTATGTATACACATACAATTTTAATAAAATTATTTTGTAAAGATGTTTTTCTTTTTTTTAGCTTCACATTATCTCGCACTGTATATCGTAATCTGGGAACCTAATGTTAAGAAACTGCGTTCTCACTAAGACACTTTCGTTTCCCATTTTCGTTTCCCAATTCTGGAGGCCAACCAAACCGAGAAAATGAAAATATTAAATATTTCATTTTCTCGAGTAGGAATCGAGTTCACTATACGCTATGTATATCGCTTGTGCCACTGCGCCACGACTGGCCCCGAAGATAAAGATATGTATTTATATTACGTAAGCATACTATTAAACATATAATTTTTATTTCAGGGAGATAGCGTTTTCAAGGCATTTGCATACACTGTGTCCGGATCTTAAATATTATTATATGNATTTCTTGTATTTAATCAGAAACTAGATAACGGGAGCACGTTATCCATTTTCTGCTTAAATACTTTGATTCTTTGTTTTTTGTATGAATTGGAGTAATTGATGATTGGCGGAAGAAATGAAAATAAATCATCCCTCCGAGTAAGAATCGACCCCACAACCATCACGCTGGCAGTCAAACGCCATCCCACTGCGCCACGATAGCCTCTTATTCTATTTCTATGCAAAATATTTCACAAAATCATATTCTATTATGCCCGTTTGAGTTTTGGCTATTTAAAGTTATATTCATGTACAGGTGACAGTTTTCTTATATAATGTATTCCAAAGTAGCGTTCATTTCAGACTATCTTTTGGATACCACGTCTTTCCGCAGTGAAAAATGGTATAGTTTATGAAAATATTTATATTTTGAGTACTTTAGTGGATTTTAAATTTAAAGAAAATAAGAAGGTTAGAAGCCAGTCGTGGTGCAGGAGCACAAGTGTGCGACTGTAAACACGATAGGTTGTGGGTTCGATCCCACTCTAGCATATGAAATATTTAATATTTATATTTCTTTGCTCTGGTGTCAAGACAAAACGCAATGTTGAGTTCCGCTACTCAACACGCGATGCTTCCAAAGTTCGGCGGAAAATGAGGAACGGACGGAGTGTTTTACCATTTTTTTCTTTTTTTCATTATATTTTACCTGGATAAACCATCTACCTGCATAGTCATTAATTTGATTTCCCGTTAAAAAATGTTTATGATTGAGGCCGTCGTGGTGCAGCAGCCCATCTCTGACAGCACATCTGACCATAAACTTGAGAATTGTGGGTTCGAATTCCACTTTAGGAAATTAATTAAAAATATAAAAGCACATCACTGAATTCCGCTCAACACTCAATGTCCTAAAAATTGGGCGGCTGCGTGGAGTGTCTTAACATAAAATTTCCTGTTATTACTTATTTATGAAAATATTTTTATAAGTAAATAGTAGAGGCCAGTCGTGGCGCAGCGGCACGAGGTGTGACTGTAAAACCGACTGGTTGTGGATTCGATCCCCACTGGAGGAGATAAAATATTTACTTAAATTTATATTTCCATTTCTTTGCTCACTCAGCGCAGCGTTGAGTTCTGCCACTCAACACGCAATGCCTCCAGAATTCGGCAGAAAGTGGGGAACGGAGTGTCTTAACACTAGGTTCCCTCTGCCTACCCTGCTGTGTGCGGGATACAGCGTGAAGCTAATTTANTTCACTGATACATACAAAATAATGTATCATAATAATGATCATTATATGCTGAAGGCTTCATATATATATATATATATATATATATATTATTTCATCCATTTCTTTGTTAATTATAGCCAGATGGGGTCACGGTGTGTGACAAAGATCTATAAATTACCGTCGGCCCCTGATTACGCTCCCGACCGACGCCTGCGAGTAAAATGTACTTGACGTTATATGTATGTATGTGCTACAGCGTTTTAGGATTCCTCAGAACCATAAATGTCCTGATATTATAGTATTTATAATATGCTTTTGTGTTTTAACTGACACGTATTTACAATCTATATTATTATTATTATATATTACGGAGTGTCTTAACACTAGGTTTTCTCTGCCTACCCTGCTGTGCGTAATCGTTTAACCAAACTATTTAAAAAATAAAAATCAGCTTCACGCTGATTTTTATTTTTTAAATAGTTTGGTTAAACGATTGGATCGAATTAAAAAAAAAACATTTATATATTGAATATTCGATTTATTCAGGAAAGCCACAGAATATATTAAATCACGTCAATCATTTTGATGTAATGTGTTTAGAATATAAATCATGTATCATTCACAGCTCCTTATTTTTTTGAACGATGCAGACAAAGTCGCAAGTTAAACCTAGTTTTAATATGAGATAAACTAAATTTATCGTTTAAGTCCGACGCTGTTTAAGCTTCCACGCTGTAACCAGGGCTGAGCAGGCAGACGTAACCTGGAAACCTAGTGTTAAAATACTTCCGTTCCTCACTTCAACGTCGTATAAGCAATTTTATTAAAATGAGCAGAAAATTATGAGGAAGATATTCCCTCCACTTAAGTAGACTATTCCGCAAAATGTAGATTTTGCGTAAGGCTAAATAAGTGGATAAAATATTACATACTTCAGTGTATAATATAATATCTCAACAAAAAATATAAATGTAAAATGAGAGCTAAGTTCAATATTATGGTGTATGCCTCGATCCTTGATTTCAACAACAAATGAAGTGAGATGAATGGCGGATAAGTGCAATGGTCAGGCCTTAGGTTTATTTGTAACATCATAAAATATTTTATATATATAATTGAGGCCAGTCGTGGCGCAGGGGCACAAAGTGTTACTGTAAAACCGACTGGTCGTGGGTTCGATCCCCACTCGAGGAGATGAAATATTTACTTAAAGGAGACTGAAACTTTTGGCCCTACACGTAAAGAATTGAGATGTGATTTAAAAAATTACAATTTTTTTTTTATTTTTAGAATAGCAAATAATAAATTAATTGACATTCTGGAAGTGGAGAAAAATGAAAAAAAANCTCGTAAGATCCAAAAGATTTCAGAGTCCAGTGGGGAAGCGAGGGTCGTACAAAGTAGGCAGAGTCAAAATCCGAGAAAAACAAAACAGTAGTCGTTGAAAATATCAAACAAACGGGAAAACATTCAAAACGTCGATGCGTTATGACACGAACGCAATGATAGAAGCAAATGTTTTTTTTAATGTTTTTTATTTAATGGCCTGATTTTGCGATGACAAACAGAAGCAAAAATGCAAAAAATAATTAGACAAGGTGTGATTGTCAATCAGCTGTCACATCTCTAACTTAAAATATCAGATAATAGATTTAATCGATTAAGGATCTAAATCTTATTTTTTTTCATTTTTCTCCACTTCCAGAATGTCAATTAATTTATTATTTGCTATTCTAAAACTTAAAAAAAAATTGTAATTTTTTAGATCACATCTCAATTCTTTACGTGTAGGCCCAAAAGTTTCATTCTCCTTTATATTTCCATTTCTTCGCTCTGGTGTCGAGGACAAGCGCGGCGTTGAGTTCTGCCACTCAACACGCAATGCCTCCAGAATTCGGGAGAAAGAAGGGAATGGAGTGTCTTAACACTAGGTTCCCTCTGCCTACCATGCAGTGTGCGGGATACAGCGTGAAGCTGATTTTTGATTTTTATAAAATGTTTTATAACAACTTGTCCTTTCTTCTTATAACTTAAAAAAATATATCGATCCTTAAGATGTGACTTGGCTAGTTTATAAGAAAATTATAAAATAGTACTAGTTTCGGATTTTTTCCTTTATACTTACCCATTTTTTTTAATGTAACTGGATGCCAAATATCATCGTTCTAAAACTGGAGCTGGATTAGAAATATGTTCAATAGGTCAGTCAATAAGTGATAAAAATTAGGATTTTTGGACGTTAATATCTATTAAACGTTAGAAGTGTGTTTGTGAAATTTGATCGACATATGGATTTCACTAGTCTCAATTTTGGAGCCAAATTTAACAGGTTTATGTGGAATAGTTTTCGAGTTACGAAGGGACAAAAGTAACTTCAAATAGTTCGTGTAATACACTTTTCACACACGTACTATGTAATAAATATTATATTGAGAGAGTATTGAACCTATAATTATAATGTGTAGAGTCAAATATTTCCTCACTGCGTTAAAAATCGTGTAAATGGTTTTTTTAGACCTAGAGATAAGATACTCCGTTCTTCACTTTCCACTGAATTCTGAAGGGGTTGCGTATCGAAACTCAACGCCGTTGCCAGAGTCGAACAAATGAAACTATTTAATATTTCATTCCCCGAGTGGGAATCGAACCCACAACCGTCGTGCTTACAATTGCACGCTTCTACAGTCCCTGTGCCATAATAATGGAGAAAGGCCTAGTTTGCTTATGAGAGGCCTAAAAAATCATAATTTATGTTTCGCAATTTCAATACAGAATGTAAAACTTAAACCTTTCACTCTATTACATACTTAAGTTTGGAACTTTGTATACGGTTGTTTTTACTGTTTATGCAAGTGGCTCGTTGGTCTAGGGGTATGATTTTCGCTTAGGGTGCGAGAGGTCCCGGGTTCAAATCCCGGACGAGCCCAAGTTTTTTTTAATTATGAATGAATTTTTATTTGGTAAGATTATGGTGGTGTTAATGTTCTAAAGTAACTAAATTATTATATTTTAAATTTCACATAATTTTTTTTGTCGAATATTTATGATACGTATAAATATATCAGGTATTTCAATAACTGTGACATTGATTATGACAATTAAATCTTAAAAAACTTAATTGATTACAAATGTTTCATTTTTTATGACAAATAATTAATAATTAAAAAGTCATTAGATGGTCAAAAGTCATGGTGAGAATGAAAAAGAACGTGCACAGCTGGTTTGGGCACGTCGAACGAATGAGTGATGAAAGAATGGAATGAAGAAGATTTATGATGGAAAAGAGAGTGGTAAGAGAGATAGGAGGAGACCTCGGTGGGCCTTCGAAAACACACATCAAAGATACTGGAGGAAGGTCACGTAAAAAGCATGAGGACCCCCCAGAATATATAAATAAATAAATCAGCTTCACACTTTATCCCACACACAGCAGGGTAGGCAGAGGGAACGGTGTTAAGACACTCCATTCCCCACTTTCTGCCGAATTCTGGAGGCATTGCGTGTTGAGTAGCAGAACTCAACGCTGCGCTGAGTGAGCAAAGTGAATGCAATTTTATGGCTGTTATTATCAACGAAAATACTAAATTTAATATGAAAGAAGAAAATACTAAAGTTAATGACTTTTTAACTTAACTTCACGCTTTATCTCTAGCGGAGTAGTCAGAGTGAACGGAGCGCCAAACGCTACGGTCTCTACATACCTCTTTCGCCTCGTCCACTGTCATTAACCTCTTCATACATGCTCTCTGGGGGGTCCTCATGCTTTTTACGTGACCTTCCTCCAATAAAATTGCATTCACAATGCATTAGCTACAATCTATGTCCTACTAATATTATAATTGTGAAAATTAGTGAGGATGGCTTGTTCCACTTTCACGCAAAAACTACTGAACTAATTTAGATAAAACTTTCCAGTAATATAGCTTATACATCAGAATACCAATAAACTTAAACTACAATACACGACATTGAAATTTGAAATTTGGCATACGCTAAGGAGTGTAAGGATGAAAAAAAATCTTAAAATTCTGACAGGAACGGAAACAAATAGAATTTTACATTTTAAACGTCCGCTAGCGACAACTACTTGTTCGAAACGATGTTTAAAAGTCTTGGTTTTTTTATCTCATTTTGTCTATGCTGTAAAGTCTTATGAGATTTTAATTTATAATCGCCTTCTTAGTAGAAGTATATTTTTTAAAATCATTTTAATGTGAATTTAAAAAAACAATTAAAAACAGTTAGTATTATATAACTATCATATATATCATAAACCCTTATCTATCTTATCCGTTAATTTATAGCGCTATAAATAGTTTATTTCGGAAGCGTGTAATATTTACAACAATAAAAAATATGATCGTGTTGATAAAATGTATGTAGGTATAAATAAAAATAAATAAATCAGCTTCACAATTCAATTTCAATTTCAATTTCAGTTTTGATTTGCGCCAGTCGTGGCGCAGCGGCACGAGGTGTGACTGTAAAACCGACTGGTTGTGGGTTCGATCCCCACTCGAGGAGATGAAATATTTAATTAAATTTATATTTCCATTTCTTCGCTCTGGTGTCGAGGTTAAGGGTGGCGTTGAGGTCTGCCACTCAACACACCATGCCTCCAGAACTTGTCGGAAAGTGAGGAACGGAGTGTCTTAACACTAGGTTTTCTCTGCCTACCCTGCTGTGTGTGGGATACAGCGTGAAGCTGATTTATTTATTTTATTTTTTCACGCTGCATCCCGCACACGGCAGGGTAGGCAGAGGGAACCCCTAGTGTAAGACACTCCATTCTCCACATTCTGCCGAATTCTGGAGGCATTGCGTGTAAAGTGGCAGAACTCATAAATTCATAAATTTAAGTAAATATTTCATTTCCTCGAGTGAGGATCGAACCCACAAACAGTCGGTTTTACAGTCACACTTTGTGCCGCTGCGCTACGACTGGCCTGTATATACTGGTATGTAGGTATCTGTATAAAAAAATATTATACTTGGATACATGGTGAGGTATGAGGCCAGTCGTGGTGCAGGGGCACAAAATGTGACTGTAAACGTGACTGGTTGTGGCTTCGAGACCAACTCGGAAAAATTAAATATTTATTTAAATTTTAAATTTATGTTTTCATCGTTGAGTTCCCCCATTCAACAAGCAATGTCTCCAGAATTCGACGGATATTGGGAAGCGTAGTTATCTGTTGTGTGCTGGGTACAGCGAGAAGTTGATGTTTGAATCATAAATCCGTTGACGTGTAAGCGCGGCAGTTGTGTGTTCGAATTTCACACGGGTGAATGATTTATTTTCATTTTCTCGCACTAGTAACAAGAAAAAGTGCTGCGTTTAACTTCGTGATTCAAAACGGAAAATTGGGTGGAAAGTAAGGTACGGAGTGTCTTAACTGTAGGTACGACCTGCTTACTATAAGCAGTAAGTAAGAGTAGTACCTAGAGAAGTATCTAGTAAGGACAATACTTTGTTATAGTAATGTATAATACTAAAATAGGTCACATACTTTGCTACTATTTTTTTAATAATCGCTGTATTCAGCACAGCAGGGTAGGCAGAGGGAACCTAGTGTTAAGACACTCCGTTCCCCATTTTCTGCCGAATTCTGGAGGCAGAACTCAACGCCGCGCTTTGCCTCGACACCAGAGCGAAGAAATTGAAATATAAATTTAAATGAATATTTCATCTCCTCGAGTGGGGATCGAACCCACAACCAATCGGTTTTACAGTCACACTTTGTGCCCCTGCGCCACGACTGGCAACGAAAATGTAAATAACAATATAGACAGATCTTTCGAGATAAAGATTAAATTAACATTTTTTACTTTCTCAATTGTTGTTAAATCTGTTAATATTATATTAATATTAACAGTAGAGTATAATATTATATTAATATAATTTTTATTAATCTTGTTTTTTAAACAAGATTAATAAAAATGATATAAGTAATTTTGTTTTAATTAAAACAGTTTTTGCAATTGGCTGGTGCAAGTTTTCATTTTCTATGTATAATATTTTTGTTGGCACCACGTTATTCTCTACTTTTACCTACACATACTAAACAATTATATCTTACGAGATCAGGAAAATAAAAAAAGAATCCTTAACTCAGATTCGTCATATGTAGTCAACCACTGAAGTGCAATTTACTTCAGCTATTACATTCTTAACCTACAGATTCTATACAAAAAAAATTAAAAACAAAAATTTGGGAAAGTAATAAAAATTGGGCTCGTCCGGGATTTGAACCCGGGACCTCTCGCACCCTAAGCGAAAATCATACCCCTAGACCAACGAGCCAACTGTCATTATGTCGAATATTATGAAACTCAATCGACAGATTATTAAAGAATATAAATAAAACCAGTTTAAATACTAGGTCAAAATGTTGGTTACTATCACTTTCTATTAATAAAATAGAATAAAAACATGTGTTAACACCGTCGCGGCGCAGGGGTGCAAGCAGTGTGACTGCAAACGCGATTGCTGTGAGTTTGATTTCTACTCAGGGAATTTAAATATTTAATATATTCGTTTCCTTGCTCTGGTAACGAGGCACGGAATGGAACATGGCGTGGAATTCCGCTGATCAACATGTAATGTTTCAAGAATTTAACGGTAGTGTCTTAGTGGGAAACGGAATGTCTTAACACTAGGCTCTCTTTTTAAAAAAAAGCTAAAAAAAGAAGCTTTTTCATTAACCAGTGGCGTAGTATGTGACTGTAATTGCGATATTTGATCTCTATTCGAGGGTATTAAATAGAGAACGGAGTGACTCAACACTTTTTTGTTTCCGCCTATTTTACTATGAGGATAAATACCTGAAACCAACAAAGATAAAAAGAAAAAGTTAAACAAACGGTTATTCATTCATGAATATATCGACACTACTAAAAGAATACCTATACGTGAAAACGAATCGTATTTTTTACGTGACTAAAATATAAACACGCTTACAGTGAGTAGTAAAAGTAAATCCCTCAAATAAATCATGCATTTGATTTAAATTGACATGGATTTTCTTTCACTGGTATAGACTGTTTTACATATAAAAAATTTGCTTTTTAGGGTTCTGTAGTCATATAACAAAAAATGGAGTCCCTATAATTTCAACGTATTCGTCTGCCTGTCCGTATGTCACAGGTGAAACTCAACGACGCTCTTTATCTCGTATCCAGAGCGAGGATATTAAGAAATTAAATACTTCAATTCCCCGAATGGGAATAGAACACAGAACTATCGTGTTCAGTTCAAACTCAGCGCCAAGACGACCTCATGAAATAACTTAAATAGTTTTTTTTTATGAAACCAGATGTTCCGTACTATGCGGATTTGGCAGAAATAATTTTCTCTTTGGATTTATTCGTCAAGTTTTGGTGAAAAATTTGGAATTGCCTCCGCCTACTCTTCTATAAGCGGGGTACAGCGTGAAGTTAAAGAAAGATGCAGAGAGAGAAAATGCTCACGAGATATATTCAACCGTGGAACTCAGTTTTATTTGTTACCAGAGCGAAGATTTAAAACATTTCATTCCCCCCTAGTAGAAATCAAACCCACAACCGTCGCATTTACAATTAAACGCTGCCCACGGTACCGCGATGACTTCAATTTTAAAACAACAATTTTTATAAATACTTTCTGTTCATATAAAATTTTAAACTTCGAATTGAATACAGCGACCATTCACTCTATCTCATTCTTATCACCGAGCTACTCCCTGCGGTATAAGAAACCTTAGGTATGCACTTTATGCTGTGGAGAGTGTATTTCATATTGAATGTGAAATTATTTTTAACATAAATATTTTGTTCTTTTAAAGTTAAAAATAGTTATACATTTTAATTTAAAATTATATATTATATTTATTTAAATGTTTTACTAAACAAGCGGCGCTAACTCAAAGCTCACTGAGCTTAGAGGCATTTAGAGATCGAAACTTCTATTTGGGAGAAAGTTAACTTTCAAAATATTTTAAAATGTTATATACTACGTGTTAATAGCGGAACTCAACGCCGAGCTTTGTCTTGCCAGAGTGGATAATTAAAAATTATTAATCTTCCCGTGTCGAGATTGAACCAAAAACGCAATCGGACGCTATTTCAGTATGTCACAATGGCCCTGTTGTACCAAGTCATGTTGGTCTCAACGTCATTTATATATTAGAATGTATTGCCTTTCTTACAAGAGTAGCATACAATGTAAAAACGTGTCAGTTGGCTCGTTGGTCTAGGGGTATGATTTTCGCTTAGGGTGCGAGAGGTCCCGGGTTCAAATCCCGGACGAGCCCAAATACTTTTTTTAAGATTATTTGAAATATTCTTATTAATATTAATTCATATATCTATGATAGTTCTTACTTGTGTGTTACTTACTTTATGTATTATAATAAATAAAATATCTCAATAATTTTAAATATATCAAAATTATATAATATATAATTTTATTATATATATAAATAAATATAATACATAATTTTAATACTGTTAAGTATAATAATTTTATAATATTATAATATTTTCTAAAGAACAATCAACTCTAATAACTTCAACTCTAAAAAGGGTGAAAAGTTTTTAGACTTCCGAATAAGGAACCCTTAGGTATAGTTTCGACACATTTCGACACATCGAAAGTTGTAATTTAGCTTTTTTAAAAACTACGGAACCCTACATTACGTATGGCACGACACGCACGTTATCGTTTTTTTTTTCTTTTCAATTGAAAAGGCCGAGACCACGACCGCGTAGAAATAAATAGTTTTTAATAAAAAGGTACCTAGAGAATAATGTTTCATAGCGAAAATATTTCGCGACTTTTTCCAATAGACTTTTAAAACTGGTGGTATATTTTTTTACATTCTCTTTCCTTTATCCAATACTTTATACATTTTTCTACTTTCGTTGAATTGAAAGTGACATTACGATAAGGAAAATTGCATTCATCCATTTAATAACGCTAGAGTTGTGCAAGAGAAATACACTTACATAGACTGATTGATAAATCACTTACACTAAATAAAAATTGCGGGATAAAGCGTGAAATTATTTTGTAGTCTATTTCCTGTTTATAGGGTGGACAGAGTTAAAACACATTCCACACATTCTACTTCTATTATTGAGCTATTGCGTGCTAAGCGGCGGAACTCAACTCCATGCTTTGCGTACTAGCATGGAGAAATAAATATAAATGGTTAAAATATGAAAATACAATACTACTATTACAAACAGATACATTGGTACTAAACCGTGATAGTCTCACTCTAAAGCAATAATAATTTAATATATTAAACCCGGGGTACAGTGTGAAGACCGTTTGTATGTGGAATTGCCTAGTGTCGTCGCTACTGGATAAAAAAAACCCAATATTCCTAGTTTTCTAATTTTTATTTTTTATAATTTCTTGTTTGTTCCTACCATAAACTATAAATAAATTCACGGTAAATTATAATATTTATTTAAGCATACAACAAAGATTCAAAAAGACAAGTTTTTCTTCATATTATTTAAAATATAGCAATTATTTCTTTTTTTTAGAAACATGCAAAATGAGCTTAGTTAATATAATAAGACACTATACTTCACTACACTATATACTGGTAGTAAATACCAAAAAAAAAATATGCCAGATGACTATCCTTACCTTTTCGACAACATCTATTATACTACAAATAGGTTTCGTATGTTTTCGAGATATTTTCTTAAAACACTCGGAACTTTGATTAGCCCAAGAAGAGTTAAAAGAATTAGTCAAATGCTTAGTTATGCCTCTTATACATTGCACGTTGTTAATTTGCCACAGTCCATAAAGATTAAAATATAATTTATTTTGGGTTCAGACGAAAATAACGTCAAATAAAAGTCAAGTCAATATGACAAATTCTTCAAGATCCCGATCAAATCCTTGTATATCTTAATGAAAAAATTGTAACTGAAGGAAAGATCGAAAAAGAAAGACATCCTGTTAAATGTATTTTAAGAAAATATCTACATACATACATAAGGCAACCTATGTGCAACAGTCTGACAATAACGCTGTGGTTGTGGTTTCCATTTCTATTCGGTGGAATAATTATGTTTAAATTATTTTTCACTCTGATATATAAAGCAGTTGAGTTCTGCTATTTAACATGCAATGTCCCAAATGTGAGCGGAAGTCTGAGAAGCTCTCCAGCTTAAATTCTAATCGCTCTTAAGATCGATCTCAGAGTTGAGAATTGTTTTGTAAATACTATAATAGTTAGCAAATATGTACAAAATATGTATAGTTTTGGTAGATGTCAATTCACGGGGTGATACATAAAAGCGTGCTCAAAAAATAAACTAGAGAATATTTAATGAAGATATATTTAATATTTATCGAGAAAATAAACTTTAATGTTAAGGGTTGTTACCCCCACAACTCCCTTACTGTAAGGTTTAAAGATAAAAAAATGGTATGTGCTATTTTGGATAAAAAATCAATACAATCATAGTGAAAACAATTTGTTAGAAGTCAGTGTTTTTCCATGCTTATCAGGCTAGACTCCTTTGTTTTCTTGCTATACGTGTGATAGACTGTAATGCTGTAAACATATGAAATAATGAGAATGAAATTTAATTTTAGTTTAAGTTTATTCTGACCATTATATTTTAAACTAGTCCAACAATATTTTGAAATATTGCAAGAGAAAACATAAAAAAAATGTAAATAATATTTACGATTTTTTTTAAGATGTTTTTTAATACGGCGTCATGGCATCAAATGATCGATATGCTGATATATCATTTATTATATCAGATAGAAAATATTTCCTAAGAAGGAGAGAGATGATAAACATAAATCACTCTACAAAAAAAATTAATATTATAGCTTTGATCACCTACTGCAAGGCCAATTGAACTCAAATTAAAATTGAGCTTATTCTATAGTGTTGGAGCATTTTATAAACTTAACAACGAACACTTAAAAATGCTTTTATAAATAATAAATAAAATTAACAAATGATTAAATTTCGTTTGTCTCTTATATTTCTAATATTTATATAAGTAAATGTCATGTAGAATATGGCATGTATCATACTCAAGTTTAGTTATTGTCATTTAACCGTGGAGGTCAATCCGCAAGAAATGCTAGTAAAATATAAAAAGAATTAAAAATAAATTAAAAAAATCAGCTTCACGCTGTATTCCTCACACAGCAGAGTACGCAGAGGAAATCTAGTGTTGTTGTTGTGTTCTAGTGTGGTTGAGTGGCGGAGATCAACGCCGCGCTTTGCCTCGACACCAGAGCAAAGAAATAAACATTTGATCAACAATTATTACTAAAACAATGTATCCCAGAACAAAATTAACAATTTACCCAAAAATCTGCGATAAACTACAATAAATTTTTAACCAAACTCAAAGTACACTCTCAGATATAAATCCCATTAACTGTTCCATAGATATTCTAAATGAGAATCAACGCCGGGCTGGATAATAAATCGAGAACGATCTTACCAAGTCTATAAATAGGGGTACTCATTTCCATTCGTGACAGACCTAAGATTCAGTTGTGTGGCTCAAACACTTATCTAATGAATATGTATGAAAGTAATGGTAATTTTGTTTCATTTTTGCCATTTTCATCTTTAAAGGCTTTTCCAATTCTTCTGAATATAGCACTTTTAGAGTTTTGTATCTCAAAAAAAAAAAACGAAGCCCTTATAGTTTTTTGAGTTTTTTCTGAACGCGCGAGTTTATTGTATGTATAGTTTTTTTCTGTTCGTAACTGAACAATTGACAAAGAAGCTAAACAACAGCCTTATGATAATGCAGTATATAGTCATTTTTAATTAGATTTTCTATAATATATGGAATTATTTTTTTTTCGTCGCTCGTTTCGTCGTCGTCGAGTGTCTTAACAGCCAATTCTCTCCGACTACCCTATACTGTGAAAAAAGCATTGAAGATATTTTTTAAAAAATATAAAACGAGTGATATTACATTGAAGAAATAATCTTTGTTTTTTTTTAGAAAATCTTGGATAACTATACAATTTACACAAAAAACCATTAATGTTTCTTTTTATTTATTCTATTATAGGTACATTTCATGAAGACGCTAGATTGTAGGATACATATGTACTATATATTATTGTGGCTCTGAGTTCCGCTACTCTATTCGCATGTTTTCGAAAAATTTGCCAGAAAGTGAGGCGCGGAATGCCTACTTAACAGTTATTAAGTTCCGCCACTCAATATATATCAAGAATTCGGCGAAAAGTGGTAGACAAAACGAAGGTATCTTAATAGGAACAAAGTGTCTAAACCCTAGGTTCCCAGGTTTCTCTTGCCTACATAGTGTGAAACCTGGATTTTTCATAAACCTAAAATTCTAGTTAGTTCAATCAATCAAAAAATCTTTATATGAGTTTTAATTATGAATTTCACCAAAAGAAAATAACCGCTTATGCTTCTAACTTAAGCCGTTCTTCATAGTAAATGGAAAAGGAAAAAGAGCCAATGAGCGTTAAACTTCTCTTATATTGAATACCATACTGCAAGATAAATTGTGTACTTTTAAAGTTCCCTATTGTTTCTTTATGCTTTCAGCAAAGTGGATGTATTAAGTTGTTTTGTTCTTCTTGCGAGTATCTTTTACTTTTGCTTTTGTAATGTGACTTTGTCTGTGTGTATGTAAAAAAAAAATATTTAAGATAATATTAGGTCCTTGAATAAGTTGCTGCTGTTTTTTGAAAGATTGCGTTGCGGCACTCTGTGCATGGAATTTCGTACGGTAACGAATCACCAAAGTAGTACTATATGTAACCTCAAATTATAGTAGAATAGTGTTTACTACAGTGTCAACTACATATTTATTTTCCCTTTGTGAAAATGTGTACTTTTGTGCCAAATAAAGTGCTTTTGCGGGGAATTTTATTGCACTGCTTTATTCAGAAAAAATCTGCAGCAGAATAGATTAGAAATAAATTATAAAAATATATGTATCTTTGTATAAGACTACACTGTTATAAATTGTATTTGGATTAACTTCACGCTGTATTTTGCACATATTAAATTAGGCAGAGGGAACCTGAGAATTTAGTATCAAGACATTTCGTTCCCATTAGAAAAGATATTTTGAAGCTTTGTTTGTATTACGAAGCTAACTTCTCTATCAAAAAATTGCTAATTGATCCTAATAAATCGTTTTCTTTTCTATATAAATTAATCGTTAAGGAAGATAATACAATTAATAGTTTTATTATATAAATGAGGCCGTCGTGGCGCAGGGGCACAAGCGTGTAACTATACCACAACGGTTGGGGATTTGATTCCCATTCGTGGGAATTTATTAATATTTGCATTTCTTCGCTCTACTACCAAGACAAAACTCGCAATGCTTCGAAAATTCGGCTTAAGATGAGGAACGGAATGTCTTAACACTAACTTCTATCTGCCTACCACCTTGCTATATGCTAGAAACAGCGTGAAGCTGCAAGAAAGAAAGAATTTTGTCGAGTTTCCAATCACACGCTTGTGCACTGCAGCGGCCTCTATATTATTATTTAAAACGATTATTTTTCAAAGAATTACTTTACATTTCATTTCAACAGTATTATTTTCTATATTTTCTATTTAAGCTATTTTAATTTTCAAAGATTTATTTTCTGATTTCAATATACACTTATTTAAATCATCGAGTTTAATTGGATAAAGCTCGTTTACGCTTACTGATTAGCAAGATAAGATAAAACATGCTGTTTTTGGACTAAATTGATGAAAAGTGAGTAGCCAACGTGTATTTTTAAATTCTCCAACTTCGAGGGTCGTCGTAAATAATGAAATTGATTTATTCCAGAGGGTGAACCCGGCCGCTTCCTACTCAGTATCGGTTAATTATTTTGCCGATGATATCAATTTAACTAGCTGGTGTTTTACGATATTAAATGTAAGGAATTGCGAGTGTAAAAATATTTTGTAAAAAGTATTTAAGGGTAAGTAGAAGTGATTTAGTGTCAAAATACTCCGTTCTCCCGCCAAGAGTGGCAGTTCGTGTGGCAATGTTCAACGTTGTGCATTCTCTTTCCCACAACAGGAACACTGAAATATTTTATAATGTACTCTATTTTTACAAAATTTTTACGCCGTATCTCGCATACAGCGGGGTAGGCAGAGGGAACCTTAGGTTAAGATACTCCATTCTAATTGGGACACTTCTGTTCTCCACGCTCTGCTTCGCGAACGTGAATGTCGAAATGTCTCAACTCTTAAGACATTTCGACATTCGCGTTTCGAGTCAGGATGCTTCTTACTTTCGTATAGCTTAAAAGCTAAAAGTTGAGGCTAGTCGTGGCGCAGCGGCACGAGGTGTGACTGTAAAACCGACTGTTTGTGGGTTCGATCCCCACTCGAGGGGATGAAATATTTACTTAAATTTATATTTCCATTTCTTAGCTCTGGTGTTGAGGTTAAGCGCGGCGTTGAGTTCTGCCACTCAACACGCAATGCCTCCAGAATTCGGCAGAAGGTGGGGAACGGAGTGTCTTAACACTGGGTTCCTTCTGCCTACTCTGCTGTGTGCGCGATAAAGCGTGAAACTGATTTTTTAAGCTAAAAATGCACAATTTTTATTTATATTTTATTTAATGATAAAGTCCAAGATGCTATAAATTTTTCTAATGTATAAAAAATTAAGGAATGTGCGGAAATTGTAAATAAAGAGCGCTTTTTCTTTGACATTAACTTGAAATTGTCATTTTATAATTTAAACTACAAAAAAATAATAAGAAAATAATGTTTAATTAAATATTACATAATTTCTTAAATAGCTACCATTTTTTTTATATAGCTTACCTTCAATCAGACAGTTAGCCAATTAATATATAAGCTCCTTTTTACTTCTTTAGTAAATAGAGTCGAGGCTAGTCGTAGCGCAGCAAAGTGTCACTGTAAAATCGACTGGTTGTGGGTTCGATCCTCACTCGAGGAGATCAAATATTTATTTAAATTCATATTTCTATTTCTTCGTTCTAGCGTCGGGGCAAAACGCGGCGTTGAGTTCCGCCACTCAACACGCAACACCTCCAGAATTCGGCGGAAAGTGGGGAACGGAGTGTCTTAACATTACGTTCCCTCTGCCTACCCTGCTGTGTGCGGGATACAGCGTGAAGCTAATTTTTTTATTGAATATTTACGTAAATAAAAGTAAGTAAATATTTTTTTCCTTTCACTTACTTTTTATTTCATATCAACTTTAGTATAATATATCAGGATACGTGACGTTTTTCTTATTATATACTACGGGAATGATCAAAGACGACACTCATATCTATGACTATGACGTATTCTTATTATACTAATGTGAAAGTGTGCGTATTTTGTATATTACGTGTTCTATTACTGCAAATGGATATAGGCGTGGTGACATTTTTCTATTTTTATTTTTATAATATATAATTATATATAGATATATGTATATATTGTTAGCAAATTCGTGTAAAAGAGGGTAGATATAGATGAAAATGACTACAAAAGCAATGGATTTATGTCAATCAACTCGTGTGAAGTATTGTTATTGGGTGATACATATCACTTATTGTAATTACCTAGAATCTCTTTCCGAAAAATTTAGAAACATATAGACATGTCATAACAAAGCAAGCACGCTTTAAATTCCGCCACTCAAAAAAACTATTTTAAATTCAAAATAAAAAAAAGGTTTATTATCGTTTTGTCACTATACTGAAATACAATTAAAATAAACATGCAATGCCTTTGGAATTCAGCGGAAAGTGGGGAATGGATATATTTTAATCGGAACGGGGATTCTCAAAACTAGGTTCCCAGGTTCCCTCTGCCTACCCTGCTATGTGAGGGATACAGCATAGTTAAGAAAAAGATATCCCATCAAGATGTTGCGTATTAGTTTACGGAGTTCATCAGATTTTTTTAACTCCAAACATTTTCATTTGACGTCATAATTCATTAGGGTTGTGATGGTTGTGGGTTTGATCCCCACTCAGAGCAATTAATTATCTTTATTTCGTCGCTCTGTTAAGATGACAAAGCGCAGCTTTAAGTTGCGTTTAGTCACACTGCTATATATACGGAATACAACGTGAAGTATAAAAAATATATATTCCTTAATATCTTTTATGATATTATATTGCGACTCTTATGATTTTATATTTTACGAAAAATATATTTAATTAGTTTAAAAATATTTTTATCATTTATCATAAAATAGTATATTCTCAAGAAATTATTATCGCCTAGAACTTTATATGTAATAAAGATATTTCTATTATTATATAAATATATTTCGAATTCAAATTCCCAACGCCGTATTGAAATAAAACATACAGGCACTTTGTAGATTAAAGTTTTATATAGCTGTAGGAGCAACCAAATGTTTATTTTGATCGTTTAAGCTCAAATGTTCTAGACAGACCGCAATAATCGTGAGTTCGAATCTCTATATATATATTTTTAGCTTCACACTGTACCTCGGTTATGGTACGGTAGGCAGAGGGAACCTATTGTTAAAAGACTCCGTTACTCACACTCCGTTGAATTTTCAAACATACCATAAAGTTTGGTTATTCGTGACTTTTCTGCTCCTTTGTCTTTTTAATCTTATTATTTTGCGATAAATTTGGTTTTATTCAGTTACATTTTGATTTTGATTGAATTGATTAAACTGTGAAGGTTGCTTTAATAAGAGTTAGAAGTGCCCTCGTCAATGTCTTACAGAAGATAGAGTATTTGTAGGAATGAAAGAGATAACTTGATAATCTATTTTTGTTATACTGTAGGCATAGAGTAGTTTGAAGACATTAGTTTCTACATTTTTATAAAAATAATAATAAAAAAAATTATATGAACATTCCACGAGCTGAAATGTAACTACAATTTTGAAATTTTGAGAGAAGCCACGATGACATCTAAATAAATAGAAAATAGAAAGCAAAGTAATAACAATATCTCTCTAATTTATAATATATATTCAATCACGAAATTGTATATTCGAAACAAAGAGAACTAGAAAGAGACTCGTCTCTTTTATCTCCATTCGCCAAATGGCGGGGGCCCTCGAAAAATATATTTGTAGTGAGAATATTTTGGAGTTATAAAATAATACGTATCATACTATTATTATTATTAATAATACGGATTATGAGAGTGTAAAATCGACTGGTTGTGGGTTCGATCCTATCTCGAGGAAATTAAATATTTATTTAAATTTATATTTTCATTTCTTCGCTCCGTTATCGAGGCTTATAACGCCATGTATAATTTATATAGGTGTAGTAAAGCGTTCTTTTTAATACTTATACACTCTGTATGATATTTACGTCACTTAACATTCGTTCATAAATTTTGAATATTTTTCATGATTCTGACTCATATTTTTGCAATTTTATAATAATTTTTAATATGTTTATTTTCTAAAATTATCAACTTTTACCTGTCATTTCGCCTGTAATACACGACTCTAAGTGTCCGGGGTAATTCTAACCCAATCAGTCAATTCAAGTCAAAAACGCCTGAATGATTAAATTGTTGAAAATAGCTTATAGCTTTTTTTATATATGGACACTCTAGCTACTGCCTCCCTGACTGCCTAACTAGGAGTTCCTGAGATTAGCGTGTCTGAACCAAACAAACTCTTATACTTTATAATATTAGTACCTATAGTTCTATTTTTGGTCGACGCATCTATCGTATTATATAGCAGGGCAGAGAAAACACAATGATAAAACATTTCGTTCTGTGTCCTTATATTTTTTGTCTTCGTTCTTTGAGTGGTAGTCAGGTTAGTTCGAGTAAGGTTACCGTTAGGTTAGGTTAAGGTTTGTTCGAGTAAGTTCGAGTTGAGAACTTCAAAAATTTGTAAAAATTAACAATTGTCCAGCCAGATACGGCTATCAGTGCTCAAATTTCACCTGCAACAACTGCTGCTAAAAATATCTTAATTTTACTTTTGTTACTGTTGTTATTTTTCTTTTCTAATTAAACATATCTTAATATGTAATTAAGGTAAAAAGAGGAAGTTATATTTTAGAAATATTTATTGTTAAATTTACAAAATATCTATGTCTATGTCAATTCTGCTATGTGCAGCGTTTGAGAGCAGACGTGTTGTGATCCTTTTTTCTATTTTAATAAATTATAATTGCAGTAAAATAGATCATGGTGTCACCTAAATACGGAATCATTTACTACAAGTTGCTTCATGCGATTTCCGACGTTCTGCTGGATCAAGACGTGAGTTTTCCCTTCAGTTTCGAGTAAGTGAGACATTTATAATCTCCAACTCTGTTACACTATTTTATCACCACTATTTAAAAGTACACCTTCGAATTTTGAAAATACTACTAAAAAGTAAAAAAAAAATTGTGTAACATACTCATGTTACACAATTTTTTTTTAGTCGCCGAGTGGAAGTTCACATGCCGACGGTCCTAAGTTAAACGAGGTAGCGGATCGGCAAGTTACGCTAAGGAAACGCAAGCAACCAGAGACGAACTGTGATTGCAAAAAGGAACTAATTAAATTTCGAAATGAAATAACAAAATTAATAACCGATTTCATAAGTATACAAAAAGAACATATGATGGCTATGCGGGAAGACACATTTCCAAATTAAAAATCAGATAAATGATATTCAATCCTCTACAGAATTTCTTACTGTAGAGCACAAGGAGATAATAAACGAATTAATAGAAATAAAAAAGCAAAACACACAGACTGAAAACAGACTGAAAAATATGGAGGATGAAATTCTTTTATTAAAAAATGCATTTTCGAGAACAACTGCAACGGTCTCTTTAACAAACAATGAGAATATCATACGTGAAGTTCAAGAAAGGTATCAACGTGAAAAGAATGTTGTTATGGTAGGCATTAGAGAGTTACATTCAGAAAAGCGTGAGACAAGATATACTCATGATAAAAATGAAGTGTTAGCTATTATTCACTCTATAGGTAAGGATTTGGAGATGGAATACTCCAAAGTACATTATAAGAATAGGAAAATATAAATTAAATTTAAATCGACCTGTAAAAGTGTGCTTCGATTCAATTTCAATACCTAAGCTATTTTTACGTAAAAAATACAATATAACTGATGGAAAAATAAAGATATACCCTGACAAAACTAAAATAGAACAATTACACCTAAAACAACTTAACGAAGAGCTAAAAAAACGACAGCAAAATGGTAAAGATAACTTAATTATTAAATATAAAAATGGATATCCTAAAATGATAAAAGCGCCAAAGAACTACAAAATTTAATAAACTTACTTAACAATACTCCTGTAACTACAATAAAAAATTAAACTTCGAGCATAACCTATGAAATAGTAAGAACATATGATAAATTAAGAAATAATTTATACCCACATAATTTTCCCTACTCCCATATTCGAAGTATAGTTAAACCAGGAAAACTAGATGAATTAAAATGTATTATAAAATGTATAAGCACTAAACTACAGTTTATTTTACTAACTGAAACCAGAAAGAGGCCAACAGAATACAAATACTCATTATACTCATTATTTTAATTATAGAACCTCTGGAAGAGGTGGTGGAGTGTCTATTTTTGTACATGACGACCTAGAACATAGATACATTAGTGAAAAATATATTAAAGGCAACAATTACCTATGGAATCACGTAAAAAAGCTTAATCTTGATATTAGAATAATCTACAAGCCTTGTGATACACATACTAATGAATTCATAAATGACCTTGAAGAAGAACTTAATCAAAAAAAAGAGCTATTGTGTTTGGTGATTTTAATCTAAACTTATTATCTAGTAATAAAGTAGTTACACGATACAAAACTATGCTGACAGAATGTGGATACACTATATTTAACAAAATAGACAAAGAATTTGCAACTCGTAATACAGCTTCTAGTAATACTATTTTAGGTCACATAATAACAAACCTTAAGGACAAAATTTACCACCTAGTTTTGACTCACTCTGCAATCTCGGATCACATGCCGATATTTCTTGCAATGAAAAATATAAACTGGAACCACCCAAACGAATTCAGTATTCTATTAATTACGATTATTTACTAAAAAATGCTGCAATTTATCCCTTTGACTCGGACTCTCATTCAAATACTAATCTCCATAAAGCCATTAAGCAAATAAAAGACAAACATACGGTGATCAAATCTAAAATACAAAATTTGCCACAAGCGGATTGGATAAGTAAAGATATTTTAGCAGATATTGAATCAAAAAACGAAGCATGGCGCAAATTTAAAATGGATTCAAATAATTCTGACTTGGAAAAAGATTATGCAAGACAGAAGACTGTTACGGCAACTAACATAAATAAACATAAAAGTAAGTTTTACGTTAACTCTTTTGCGAGATGTAAAAATAAACCTAAAAAAGTATGGAATCTTATTCATACATTATCTAATAATAAAATAAAATCAAACTGTGTGCCTCCGCAACTAATGACTAGTATAGGTTTAATTACTGATGATACGGAAATATGTGAATATTTTAATAAATTCTTTGCCACCATTGGTTCCGTGTTGGCTAGTCAGATTCCTAATAAATTTCATAATAGTACAATTTTTACCGTAAGTAATCATAAATATAATAATAATTTGTCAACATTAGCACATTGTAGTAGAAGCGAAATATCTAAAATTATTGATAATTTAGACTCAAACGTAGGTATTGGATTAGATGGTATAAGTACAAAAGTAGTAAAATGTTTGAAGACATACATTGTTGGAGAATTGTCAGACTGCATTAATAAATGTATAGATGAAGGCACGTTTCCAGATACTTTGAAAATTGCAAAAGT
>JAAIXJ010001841.1:142286-240455 GCA_013403705.1 Heliconius hermathena
CGACTGGTTGTGGGTTCGATCCCCACTCGAGGAGATGAAATATTTACTTAAATTTATATTTCCATTTCTTCACTCTGGTGTCGAGGTTAAGCGCGGCGTTGAGTTCTGCCACTCAACACGCAATGCCTCCAGAATTTGGCAGAAAGTGGGGTACGGAGTGTCTTAACACTAGGTTCCCTCTGCCTACCCTGCAGTGTGCGGGATACAGCGTGAAGCTGAGACATTTAAAATACGTACGTATGACGTACGTACGTCAGTGGTAGTGTCACTGATATGGACAGATATTTACTAACTGGGTTGCTCAAATCATGGTTATTACTCAATATTTTTATCATATTCAACATAAAATTGTGAAATGTTTGAGATACAGTATATTTCATTCGTTTCAATGTGATTCCAACAGTATACTAGCAGAAAACGAAACGAGAAACGTTTTGAAAGATGCTAAATAGAAAACCTGACCTAGTTTTATAAATATTTATAAATATAAAATATTAAGATATTTTCATTTAGGACCTATGCACATAGAATATTGAGAAATGCTAAGGTAATGATACTATAATGATTATAAAACATATTATAATATTATTCAGTTTAACTAGAACAACCTATTAGTGGATATTTTTCTTTTTTAGGCTTGTAGTAGGCAGAAGGTAGGTAGTGTTAAGACACTTCGTTCCCCACGTTCTAACCAAATTTCGGTTACATTGCGGTGTTACTATCAGTTCGGATTGCTAATAGTGCAAAGTGAGGGTGGAGTATTTTGACAGGATCTGTTTGCCTACTTTAGTCTATTCAATAAAATTTTGAGATGGAGAAAATCGAAAAATTTCTCCGAACAGGAATCGAACCTACAATCGTTGCTTTGAGTATAATATTACCCATTTACTAACTGCACTATAACGTCATTTGTCTGCTCTGCTCTGACAGCTTTGTCTGTTTATGCACGCGACGGGGTTCGACGCTCATTCAGGAAAATGAGCTATTTCTTTCTCTTGTTCTGATAACAAGACTAAGCGCGGCGTTAAGTTCCACCACTCAACACACAATGTCTCAAATGTAAGCGGAAAACGAAAATCAAAGTGTCATCACACTACGTTCTCAATTTACAATACTTGAATCATTGTAAATTACATTTTCATTTGAAGTAAGTAAATAAAAATCTACATAATTAGATTTACAATTGCCAACCTGTTGATTGAAACCCTAAATGTTCTGAAATACAAAAATCACTCGAAACACAAAGGAATGTTGAACCGCGAACAATGAAACGATTTGTTCAATTTTAAAATGAGAGGCGCATTAACGCTATTGTCATACAAAAATACAGTTCAGAAATTATTGGTTTCATTATTGTTAAACATGGATGAGCAGTTTTTTTTTTCATTTTCTCGGGTGAAGCAAAGGGAATGACCACTCCCTTTTTCACTTTTAACTTCCCGCTGTTCCCTCATATGGTTGGGTGGATAGATGAAATCTAGTGTTCACTTTCTAACACTCCGTTCCCATTTTTGACGGCTTTGCGTGGTGAGTGGCGGCCTCTTTAGCAGAGGGACGAAAATAATTTTTTAAATATTTAATTTCCTCAAATCAGAATCGAACCCACAACCGTCGCGTTTATATTCACACGCTTGTACACCTACGCCTCCGATAACCACGTGTAAGCAATGTAGAAAATTAAAATAGCTTTAATTATTTTTGATGCAAATACAAAACTAAATAATTTATGTGCATTATTCTTATTTATTAAAAATGTATAATACTATATTTTATTTCAATGAATAATATCTTATTAATACATTGATTTGGCCTAACAGAAAAATAATATTGTGAATTTCGGTTCATATTGAAATGTCACAAAAATTTCAAAGAAAATACACAAAAGCTGGACATCCTGAACGTTAATCCGAATGCGTACAATCGGAAAGTTGTTGAAAAATACAGCTTTTGTAACTTTACAACCTGCGACATGCACATGTTGTACTATGTGCAATAATAAAACAAGTTGACAGAGCTCTCTATATCTTTTGAATAAAAGGCTTTGTGTGAATCATTTCTTTAATACTTGTTGTCGTGTAATATTCTTTTCCTGTATTTGTAGGAATTGCGTAAATTGTCTCTTAATGAAGAATGAAATCGATGCCTTTGAGATATAGTGCTGGAGGAGGATGCTGCGAATTCCATGGATAGCAAAAAGGACCAATAAATCAATCCTTAGCCAGCTGAAAATCCAAGTCAGAGTCTCCATTATCTGCTACCAACAAATACTCCCATACCTTAGCCACGTAGCTCGAAGATAGTCTGATAATCTCGATAAACTGATTGTTGCTGGCAAAGTTGACTGTGGGAAACCTAGAGACCGATCATCTTGCCGATGTCCCGAAATTACTGGACTCTCAATAATTAACGCTTTAAGGCAAGCTAAGGCAAGCATGGAAACATCTCGTTAGCTCTTTCATCAGAACCTACCAGAACAGGCACGTCTTTCAGTAATGAAGAATACGACGAAGAAGAAGTCTTTTAGTGCCATATAGGGGAGAGGGGGGCACATTCGAACGATTTTTAAACTTTGTGTCATATCTCAAAATTCTAGAGTTTTTTACTTTTTTACTATTTCACAATACTTAGTCCAACAAACAAACACTTATTGTGCCANTTCGTAGTCTTTATACGCACAGATTTCAGTATCTTCATTCTCTTCACAGTAAATTGTCACTTCCTCTTCTGATTCCAAATGCATTTTTGAGTCAGTTTCTTGTGAAGAAAAGTTCAGTATATCATCAGTATCAGTTTCTTTCACGTATTTTATATATATAATAATATTCTTACTCTTTTTATACATATAATAATGGTATTTTTTTACATATAATAATATTCAAAACTGCCCCCTTTATTTTGTTCAAAGCTGCCTCAGTGGTAATTAAAAAATTACAAACCTTTTTTTTTCAAGTAAAAGTAAAAAAATTGTAGTGATTTCTAGTTTATTACATGATATATAAAACATTCTAACTAAAAGAGGAAAAAATAAAACCATATACCTTGATTTGGATCCCTGCGATCCTTACGCGTTTATTTAAAAATGCATAAAATTTTACTCAAAATCAAACACTTCTCGTAACTCAACAACTGGTTCTCATATATCAGCGGTGACAAGTGACACGTGTGCAGATTAGTGCTGCCACTACTCAAAAAAAATCTACCAAAATTTCTTTTTAAAATAGCCCTGTTAACACATATTTTCAAAGGTGCCCTTGTTCTAAGCTACCCCCCTCTCCCCTACTCCCCAAAATACTTGTACGTTAAAAATTCAGTTTAGTTCTTTAATTATAACGTTTCGAGTGTGCCAGTTGAGCACAAAATCACTTCGCCATGTTACGTTGTATGGAGAACACAAAAAAGAAGTTGCATGATAAATAAGAAATAATGGTACACAGTAGAAGAATGCATTTTTAAAAGACATCCCCATAAAATACCGCCTATAGTGACTATAACAAAACAAAAAATAAAACTTTACGCCGTATCCCGCATACAGCAGGATAGCCAGAGGGAACCTAGTATTAAGACACACACCCTTCTCGTTCATCGAATCTACAATCTACAACCGTCACGTTACAGTCATAAACTTATGCTCCTCCGCCACGATGGCCTCAAAAGAAAAAAAAAATATATATATATATATATTAACCTAGTACTTTGAAAACTGTCAAACTGATTCTTTTCTGCGACTAGGAGAATGTTATATAAACAATGAATTAATGTGGTATAAAAAAATTAAGTAACTTATTTAAATTATTAATAAAAAATGTGTTGAAATACGTTAATTTTTTTTAAAAGATTTTGTGATAATTATAAGAATAAAAATAAAAATAGTTGTAGGTAAAAATAATAAAAACCGTCGGGAAAATTGTGAGTATGACACTCTTCAATCCATCTATCTTTCAACTGTTATCGGTCTTCCATCACCCTTCACCCGTCATCCAACGATGTAATTACGAATGTAATTACGACAGTGCTTCTTCATACCCGGTATTCTTTGTTCTCACATTCTATACCTATACACACAAACACAAACGACGTACACTCGCAATATTATATGTTTCTTGTGTTTGTTCTCTGGAAAATTCACTCTTATTTTGAAGGAAGGGCATAACAATTTTCACCTATTTTCCATTCGATCTATAACTGTTCTTGTATCTGCAAAACCTTTATTAGCTAAAACAATATCGTTGCTTTAGCTGGTAAAGGTTTTCCAGAGAACCTGATGGTTTTAATAATAATTTTTGCTCATCATTACAGATATATGAAAACCCAGTAAAATGTTTTTTTTCTTTTGAAGTTACCACATCTGTGTGTGTTTTTTGAGGGGTATTACGTATTTTGTTCTTAATTTTTTTGTCATTTTTTGAATATAAATAATTGAGTTGTCTTCGAGTCTAAAACGATAAGTCGAACATTTGGCTTTGACATTAACAGGTGACAAAGCCTACATTTTTTCTACTTTGGGCCACTATCAGCGCTGCGAGCGATTATGATATCCCCATCTAGTACTTTGCACTCTGCCAAAAATATTAATTTGAACTTAATTCTCATGACATGACATGACATTAGAGCGAAGAAATGAAAACATAAATTTAAATAAATATTTCATTTCCTCGAGTGGCGGTCGAACCCGAATATATATATATATATNATATATATATATATGTATATAGGCACTTCTGTACCTTACAATTTATGCCTAAGCTTTACAGCTTTCAGTAGCTTCCATTAGTACGGACGGTTTTAGAGGTCCATATAAATTAAGTACCTTATCGACTCTTTGATGTTGGGTTGGCCCTTCAATACATTATACAGACTAAAGTGATATTATAAATTATCAAATGTAAACAAAATTGTGAAAATTTGTAGACGAAATTAAGTTATTGCATAAAAAAAGTAAAATTATTTAAATTAGTTTACTAACATTCGTTTCGTAAAGGGACATTCATATTCAGATTATAGCTTAACAAACTTAATAAATTAACTATGAAATTGAGTTATTTAAATTTATAATATTAGCTTTCACTTGCGGTTTCGCCACAGTTTGCAAAATAATGAAAATTTGGGTATGACACCTGACACAATCTAAGAGTCCGAGGCTACTATATTATATACAGTAGGTTACTCCTTAACTTCCCCGTCCCCTTGGTGTTTATATTAGTTAATGTTTGCGTTTAGTCCTCTATATAAATATATAAGTTATTACAATATTCAACTATAAACAAACGTAATTGTAAAATATTACTTGCTACTAACCCGTTGTTATGTATAGCTATAGTGTAATATTGATTAAGTTTTGCCGATATTTATATATTATTTATTTTAGTCCCACACTGTTTAATGGATAGCATAGTGTAACACTTTTTTCTTCAGTTTTAGGGAAATTTTGTTGCGTAATGGAACTCAACGTCGCAATTTATGTATCAGAGAAATGAAAACCATTTAAAAACACTTATTCTCCTGAGCGTATATTGAACACGCAGTCACGTTTATAATCCACTCACCACTGCGCTAAGAAGTTCTATAGCCATAGGCCATATTACAATACTATAGCCGTATCGATGTTAGAGTACTACCTGTGGTCAAAGTTCCGTTGTCACTTAGAATATGTGACGTGCCATATAAAACTTTTATTAATTTCCATTTGATAACAAAAGAAAAGCTACAGGAGGCCTTTAGGCTACAGGAGGAGTGTGATTGTAAAATCGACTGGTTGTGGGTTCAAGCCCCACTCGAGGAAGTGAAATATTTATTCACTAGGTTCCCTCTGCTTACCCTGCTGTGTACGGGTTACAGCGTGAAACTAATAAAAGAAAAGCTACAAGTTAATAAGATTTTTTAGCTATTAAAGTTTTATCCAGTAATTTTTAAATCTTAAAGTGCGCAACAGTTAATTATAGCAAGGTATCTTTTAATAAGATATTCTTATTCTTAACAAAAAAAATATGCTAGACAAGTTTTGTGAAGTTTATAATAGTGAAGTAGCAAAAAAGCATAAAATACTACTATACTAGCCATGTTTCTCTACAACGGTATAATATTTTAAATATCTTTATTATTAATGATGTCGATCTCAACTCGCGGTAATGAATTATTTTTATTTTTCCACTTTGATCACACAGTAAATTTGGATTTGCTTAGTGTTTATACATTCCGTTCCCCGTTTTTCTATAATATTTTGAGAAACCCTGCATTTTCATGCTACTAGAGGGAGCTAACTGAAAATATTCTATTCCCCCGAGAAAAAATCGAACCCCCTACCACAGTTCACAGTCAAACGCTATCCCACTGCGTAACAACAACCTCAATATTATATACTCTTATAATTATGAATATTACTCAAGTACACAAACTCATAAATCCTTTATTATAAGAATAACGGGATTCATCTATATTTGCTAACTAAGCGTGTAAGATAAGCGGAAAAAACGCTTACTCTGCAAAATTTCATCGGAAGCTATAATATGTATCCAATGTACTGAAACGATGGATGAAAAACATCGAGCTAATGTATTGTGTGAATATAAAATCTTTTATATATGATGGAAATTTAAATATTTTTTGTATTAGGAGATAATGGTACGATGAGCAGCATCGGACTGTAAACGTGATGGCTGTGTATTCGATTCCCAATTGGGGGAATTGGGAAAGATTATATTTAAATTTATATCGTTTCTCTGGTCCGGGAAGACAAGCTGTGGTATTAAGTTTTATCATATAATTACGGAATGTCTTAAATTCGAGCGGAAAGTGAAGAACGGAGTGTCTTGATACTAGGTTCTCTTTGTTACAGAAATATGTACTATACTATACAGTAAAAAGCAGAGCAAAAGTTTTAATAAGTAAGTATTAGGTGACTTTCAATAAATCTCTTAAGGTTGTAAATACTGTTACATTAGCGTTTTTTTTATATTATCATTTAAAAATATAATTTTTAAGACCACAATTTATAACCGTACATTTCCCTAGCCTTTTTAGATAATGAAAATAACTTAAATACTTCAATGTTTCACATCTATGACAATAAATATTAAACAGCAACAATTTAAGAAAATATTTATGTTTTTCCTAAAGAAAAACAATAAAAAACGCTGACCTTTCATTTCTCTAACGCATGACAGGTTTTATGCCACAGATGATCGTAAAATTTTAACAGAGGCACGAATTTGCGGCGTCGTAAAATATTCTTGGATGTAATGTTATATTTCGGAACATACAGACATACATACATATGTCTGTTCTGATAGATTTTCGCTCGACAATCGTGGTTTTATTGATGTTGAAATTTAGAAGTTGATTCTTTTGTAGCTTCTACCAAGTGTGTAGGGTTCCGTACCTCAGTAGGTAAAAACGGAACCCTTAGAGGATTGTACAGGCGTAAGAAGGAGTATGTAGAAGTACTTTCGTAAGCCAATGTTCATTAGAAATATAATTATTAATGAGGTCGTCATGGCGCAGTGGAAGCGCATCTAACTATTACAGCGATGTTCATAGATTAGATTTTCGACCCGATGGTAGCTTTATGTAATACAAAAGTATTTACAAAATTGAATAAAGTGTATTTTAAAGAATTTGAAGTGAATTTACACGCGACGGTTGTGGGTTCCATTCCCACTCGGGACCATGGATTGTTTAATACTTCCATTTCCTCACTCTAGTAACAAAACAATAAACAATTTCTCACTCAACACCAAAAAATAGAGAATAGAGTGTCTTCACACTTAAAAAATGAAGCGTAAAACCCAAAAGAAAACACAAAAATGGCATACACATCGAAGAACAAACACACAAACGTAACATATTTAGCTGTTCGTATTGCGGTAATTCGATGTCCGGCGGCGGTCGGTCAACCGCGGAATCCGCTGTGGCCGTGCGCCGTACATCCTCAAATTGCACTGTTTTCGAAATTATGCGGTCAAGCTTGTTTAGAGATCTGGATAGGGTTTAGTTGTTGTTATCGACTGTTAATTTTATTATAGATGCCGTTGTGACGCAGTGGGAAGTATCTTTATTTTTAATGCAAATTCTCACTTCTTTCCAAATTTCATATTTGTAGGTCAACGGAAAATGTCCCATTGATTTAATTAAGTTGACAAATTTAAACTTGCGAGTGTTCGGACTTATTTTGTATGAAACAAACTACAAAACTTGTACTTTAATAACTGTATGTCCACGGGAAATACTTTTATTTCATTACACGGCGAATTACATATGGCTTACTAAGATAACTATAAATATTCAAAAGTACAGGACAGGAGTGTGCTAGTAGTGTCTAAGAATAATGAAGAGAAAAATAAATAAATAAAAAGTTATCATACTATACAAAAAGTGCTGTATCCCAAGCAGAGGGAACCTAGAGTTAAGTCACTCTATTCCACACTTTCCGCCGAAATCTGGAGGCATTGCGTGTTGAGTGGCGGAACTCAACGCCGCGCTTTGCCTAGCAACCAGAGTGAAGAAATGAAAATACAAATTTAAATAAATATTTCATTTCCTTGAGTGGGGATCGAACCCACAACCAGTCGATTTTGCAGTCACACTTTATGCCTCTGTGCCACGACTGACGTCAAAAAAATACAATATATTATAAAAAATATTGTATATACGATAGATACCCTGGTGGGTGAGATAATTGGTCTTTTAGATATTAAAGTTATTCAAGCTTCGATTATTCCGTGTATTCTAATATAAAAAAGTTACCTAAAAATATACCGTTGGAAAAGTCCATCGGAAAAGTTCTAGCGATTAATTATACTTCTAGTACAGAAAAGTGAGTTAAGGCTTATTAATTGACAGGTGATATTTTTTGTGAAGGGTTATTGGAGGAAATTTCATTTTTTTCCTTCTAAATATACATTTTGCTTAATTTATTAGTGTTTGATGAATTAAAAGTAACTTTTTAAATGTAACATCAAGAGTAAATTTTTAAATAGTAGCTTTTGTCACTTCAAATTTGTTTTTTAAGATTCCGTAGCCTGTCTCTCTGTCTGACTGTGCGTACGTATCGTTTTCAGTCGTTTTATATATAATATAGACTATGAGAACTGTATGCTTGAAATTTGGTAGGGAGGTTATTTTATAAATCGCTATAAAATCTATTGTGTTTTTGAAAAATATTATTATTATTTCGTTATAGCACTCCATACTTGCAACTTTAGAATTTAAAACAGCCACAAGCAACCAAAGCGAAAATTGATTAGAACAAAAGAAATTAAGCTGTAAAAAAATATGTAGTAAATATCATTCTCTCTTGAAAATTGATAGTAATTATCTTTGTGTAGCGGAAAGTAAAAATCTCCCTACCGCATTTCGCTAACAACATAAATAAGTTGTAACAATCGTATAAGAATATTCGTAGTTGTTTAGCTTTGAATGTTTTCTAAATAAGTAAAATAATATCTATGGAATCGCATAATTATTAATTAACATATCAACAGTAATAATATAATGATGGTGGTGATAATATATAGTTTTTTTTTACTGTTACAGAACCTCTTATAGGCAAGTCCAACTCGTTCGAGGCCAGTATTTTTATAGATATTTTTTTTACATTTTTGGTTTTATCTTAAATATAATTTAACAATTTTCTTATCTGAATTTAACTGAATCTGTTTTTTTTAAAATGTACGGATGATATGGCTGCAATGTTTAAACATATTAAACATTGCAGCCATATTACCCGTACATTTTTAGTTGATTATAAAATCATAAATTAATCAACCTTGCTTTCATATTAATTTTGTTTAAATAATAATCAAATACAATTTAGCCCTCATATTAATGATCTTTTTAAAACACATCTTAATTTATTTAAGAGTTTAAAAAAGACTTAAAAATCCATAGTGTTTTTAGTCAAAACAGTGTAAATAATAAAAATTCAGTTCAACTTACCAAATAGTAAACACCGAAAGGCATCACGACGACCGCCACCAACAGATCAGCAACCGCTAAACTCACTATGAAATAATTCGTCACCGTCTGCAATGTCCTTTCTCTCACAACGCTCATTATCACTAACACATTACCGAAAAGTGTAAAAAATGGGAAAATTAGTAATAATAACGCCCAAAAGTTGTACTGAGGAGGATCGAAGCTAGCGAAGCATGAAAAGTTAAATGTTCCATTAAAAGTGCAGTTGACATCATTTAGAAGGTCGAATGTGCGATTGTGTAAACTAAACACATCGTGGCTAGTGTTCCCATAGAAGTAATCACTGAAATCATCAACTAACATTAATATATCACTCGGGTCTTTGGTATCATTTCTTACACCGCTAATATTAGTTTCTTTGATTTGATCTGGAGGTTTTTTGGTTGTATAGAAATGTGTCGCGTATATCTTGCCGTGTTGTTTTGTTTCTATCATTTTCAATTCTTCTTTCACTATGTGACGTTTACGGAGTATTTTCTTGACGATTCACACATTTTTGTATGTGTTTTTAGTGTTTCTTTCAGTTTAAGTCACAATTTATCTGAAACAAAAATTTATGGTTTCAATATTCATGATTGCTTCTACGAGGTTTCGTTTAAATTTCAGTTTTTTTTTGTTTCGTTAACTTTTTACTAAGAAAACAGAATTATAACTAACTCCATTCTGTTTTCTACGAATGTTAGAAATATTTCGTATTCATTGGCAGAACTTAACGATTTACCCAGATCCGTAATAGTATTTTTTTTATAATATATTTATATTTAAGCATTTATATTTAATTATATTTAAGCATTTATATTTATGAACAGGGAATCGAACCTGTAATCATCTCGCGAGTAGATATTTTAATAAAATTCCCAACAATGCTATTATAACAGCGATCTTTACGCGAAAATCTCTTAAAAGGCACAAAAGAACTTCAAACCATTAACTTCATAACGACGATTCTTTCAATCATCCATCAAAGTTACATTTAAAATGTATAGACCGATCAGGCGTCAATGAAGTATCATGTCTTAGAAACTCAATTTAGATGATTGATAATGAAATGATTAAATGTGTTATATTTTCTTGTCTTTATACGTATTACGTTTTAGTTCTTCCGGAGGCCATCTATGCTATTGTAAATGCAAAGGGTTTGTTTCCCATTCAAGGATAAATTTTTATTTATTCGCTTTAGTAAGAGTATAATCGAGTGCGGAACAGAGTGTCCTAACACTAGGTTCCCTCTGCCTACCCTGCTGTGTGCGGGATACAGCGTGAATAAATTAGCTTTATAATCGAAATAAGCGCTGAGCTCCACCACTATGACAGTGCCCTAGACATTGCCCAAAATTTGAGTGGAAAGTGCGTAACATAATATCTTAACACTAAGTATCCTCTCCCTATCCTCCAATATAGGGAATACAGCGTGAAGTTCATAAGAATTTGGTTAACTAGAGAAAGGAGCCGGAAGAGAGCAGGTTATATAGAACGCATTTTAAAAAGGACGACTACGCAAGTTTCAAGCACTGCCCTGAACAACATCCCGGGACGTATTTTTTCTGAAATGTTGCTTATTTGGTGCAACAATGACGTTATTGCAGTTCTTTTAAAACAGATATTTAATAAAAAAATAAAAAAATACATATAATTTATATGCTGATAGACTGTTTACAAGCTACAATATTACAAAAAAAGTTGTCAACGGAGTGAGAAATAAATAATAAAAATAGTTCAAACTTTCGAGTGGAAATTGAACCCATGTTACGCCTCGACGGCCTACCGACTACCGACGCTCAATATCAGATATTTTTAACTTAAAAGTTTGTTCGCAATAAAGATATTTTTAGATAATAAATCACTCTCAAAGCCCATTGAACGGCGATATTTTAATTGCCTTCTTAATTTCCTTAATGACCGCCTCTGGAAAAACGATATTTTGTAAACGATAACAGTATAACGAGGTGTTGAAGAACCATCAATTGAGCTCGATGTAAAAGGTCTAACCCTTGTCGATTTTACTTTATGTATATAAATATACACCTATATAAATATTATGTAGGAAATAAAATGTGACTGCAATCGCGACTAGTTGTGGGTTCGATCCCCACTCAAGAAAATTTAATATTTATTTAAATTATTTTTTCCATTTCTTCGCTCTGGCACCCGGTGTTTAGTTCCGCCACTCAACGCAATGCTTTGAAAAATTCGGTGTAAAGTCGGGAACGAAGTGTCTTAGAACTACGTTTCCCTCTACCTATCCTGCTATGTGCGGGATACAGCGTTATTTTGCTTTCGTATTCTAAAGGCATTATCATTGTAATAATTCTTTATAATAAAAACTATAGTTTTAGCCAGTTCAATGAAACATTTATATTATAAAAAATATTCAAGCAAAACAGTTCGTATTGATATACCTTTTTATTTACGAAATAAAACAAACACTAAGTATTAACAGAAGTACACCAAAATACAATAGTAGAAACAGCATTTAAATCGGCTAAGCCGTTTCTGAAATAAGCGTGCACAAACACACAGAGACAAAAGACACACAGAGACACAAGACTAAGATAAAGAGACTAATAAAAAAAATCATTACTGAGTGACTAGCAGACAACGCACAGATGAAACTACCGGACTTAGAAAGACAATATATAAACATGACATTAAGACACTCCATTCGTCACTGTCCGAGAAATTGCCGAGACATCACGTGTTAAGTGGCGACACTACAATTAGTCATTATTTTTCCGAGTGGATATCGAACCCAGAACCTTCACATTTTTGGTCAGATGCTATGCCACTGTGCCATGATGGACTCTCAATTGTTGTATTCTAACATCTTGATTGCTATATTACAGCAATAAACAGACGTACAAACCAATTACTGATAATACTAATATGTATTGTTATGATAATTGTGATCTTATCTTAAGTAATATTGTAAATCTCAGGCAATTGACAGAAGCTGTTGGATCTATATCTATATCTCTACCAATATTATTCACGGAAGAGTATGTTTGGTTGAACGCGCTAATCTCAGGAACTACCGGTTGAATTGAAAAAAAGATTGGGGAAGGTATAGACTACAATATTCAATTATATTAATAGTTTAAACTTAACCCGGTGTACCTACGGTCTGAGTTACCCTGGGTACTTAGAATTCATCACAAACATGTCTTATTGATTTTAAATTAAAATGTATATCGTGATGATATATGGTTGTAATATGGCGCAGTGGTGCAAAGCTCCACTGTAAGCGATGGTTGTGTGTTCGATCTTCATTTTTAGCAATATCTCAAAAAATACTGCTAAAAACGAGAAATACACTCCGCACCTCAAAAGAAAAACGTGGAGCTGTAAAAAATAAACAGGATTCGAATCTATAATGTACAGTCAAACAAAATATAACTACACCATAACGCATTTATTTTAATTTACTCTAGGAATATTTTTTCTTATTCAAATAAAAAACACTGGAGATAGATTAAAAACTATTCAGCTGTTAGGATTTCATTATTTTTTTCTATAGAGAATTAAATAGATGATCTTTTCATATAATGCACCTATATAATATATATTTATATCTATGTTCATCACTTTTTAATTATATAAAATAAGTAAACATTTATATGTAACAAAATATTATGTTATTAGTTCTTTTTAAATATATTAAAATATTCTTGTTATTTTTAGCTTCACGTTGTATCCTGCACATAGCAAAAAAGCAGAGGGAACTTAGGAACCTAGTGTGAGGGCACTCCGTTCCCATTCAGTTTCCGTTTTCCACTTTCCGCCGAATTTTGGAGGAATCTCGTTACCAGAGCGAGGAAAATTTAAATATTACATCTTTAATTTCCTCGAGTGGGAATCAAATTCACAACTATTCCCCTTTATAGTCCGTCGCTTGTGCCCCTGCACCACGAATTGGTTCACATTCTTGTTTAATGTATTATATATACTAAATGTAGAGACAATGCTAGAACATGAGGATATACATCTGACCATGCGAAGGTTATGGAATCGATTCCTATTTATATTTAAAAATTAAAATAATTTCCCCATGATAAATGACTCTGTATTCCACTCTTCAACACAAAACTTTATAGGGTAAATAGAGAATACCTAGTTTTAAACACTCCATACAAATATTAGGTGTCGAGTGGGAAAATATACCACCGCATTATGTGCCAGACAGCAAAAAATAATTAATTTAAGCACAATCACGCCTATTTGGCGGAACATGGCGAACAAAAATATCTTAATGTGAACGAAGTGCGAATAGGTCCCCAGGTTCCTTCTGCCAAATATTCGGGATACAACGTGATACTAAAAAAATATAAATCCACACATAAAAATAAAAACCACTAGACACTATTTTACTGGTCCAAAACGAATAAAAAAGACAAGAAAATCAAAGAGCAGTTACAAAAATATATAAAACGCGTCACAGTAAGCGGTATTCAAATTCTTCGGATCTGATCTTACACATTATGATAATGCGTCGCTCACTTTGATGGATCTCCGATTTGGAGAGTCACTTCTGATTTTAATGAGATGATAATCTGTGGACGACTTTTATCGGTTGGTATTGGTGGGATACGGTGTATTTGTTGATGTATTTACAATACCATAGCAAGTTCGATATTTAGGATGTATTTATCTTTAAAATATGATAACAAATTTAATTAGGCGCCGATTTCTGTCACAAAATATCTTATTGTATAAGAGATATCGCGGACTTTTTTTAGAACTAATAAAATAGAATATTTTTTATACCTTTAAAAAACTTATAATATTCTTTGTTGCATTTTTAAAACAAAATTTAGTAAATGTATAAAAGTAAACAAGTAGCATGCTAAAAAGCAAACATTTTGAATGCACTTAAAATATTGAAATAATTACATAATTTATAAGTTATAATCTTGTCGTAAGCTTAAGCTGAACTTGATGAACTTGAGAGCCTGAACCTAGAAGCATTGTGTTAAGACATTACACTCTTATTTAGCAACCTCTGTTCCCTATTTTCCGTACAATTCTGGAGCAATTGCGTATTGAGTGGTTGCACTCAAGGCCGTGCTTTGCCTCTTTACCAGAGCGAAAAAATGAAGAGGAGTTAGTAAGCGAGCTTAAGTAATTCAATAAACGCTTCATTTTAAAAATTAAAATCAATCTGATCTAATTTACTTGTAAATGTTATTTAATTTACTTGATAATCAATATATGGAAATCTATATATTATCTACAAAACTCTTACGTTATTAAATGACTGTCAGAACACCCACTGACGAAATTACTGAACTTTAAAGTTCTAAATTGGCATTTAGGGTCCTAGGTGTATTTCCCTAGGGGAGGACTAACAGTAGATGTCTCAAATTTACAACGGAAACGGTAAAAAATATTATTTTACGATCCGTGTTGTAAGGCCAGCGAGATGGATTCGAAATGAAATATTTAATAATTCCATTTATTTGTTCTATGTCGAGGCAAAAGCGCGGCGTCGAGTTTCCCCACTTAACAGGCAATGCCACCAGAATTCATCAAAAAGGGGGGAACGAAAGAGAGTGTGTGTTAATAGTAGGCTTCTTCTGCCTCTGTAGGAATTGAACCCACAACCTATCACTGTATACAGTCGCACGCCTGTGCCCTTGCGCCTTGACTGAGCCAAATATATTCGTAAGCTTTTATTATAATTGATTAGTTGATTAGAGCAGTCATTACCGTACATGGAGCAGATGTGATGGATGGCCAGTTGGTGATCGATAATGTATTACAAATGTCCCCTATGGCCAAATTGAGTGCAAATTGCTTTTGCGGACAGTTCAAGGTTCTATTTTCAGGGTCTTCGTGTGTCCTTGAAAGTTTTCTTAGTAACCGTAATTGGTTGTAGATGTCAGCATAATGGAATTCATCAATGTGATCGAAAAAAAATATTATTGACCATTTTTATATATTCTTATTATAATTTTTTTATATATATAAGATATTCCTATGAAAAACTAGTCAAAGTGATCTTAAACCAAATCAACGCTGAGCTGGTGAGATGTGGCAAAAAATACATTTAGAATAGAACGAGTAATCCTATTATTGGTTTCTGATTCTAGTTTCATTAACGTTTATGGCTGTGTGATCGATCTTTAGTGATAAATTAGCTTTAGTTTCTAATGGATTTTTAACTGGAAGAGAAATAATATTATTATAAATGCGGCCGTCGTTGGCTGGTTGGCTGTGGGTTCCATTCTCGATCGGGGGAATGAATCATTGTCATTTGAAAGATAAAACAAAAAGCGTGACGTTGTGTTCCACAACTCACCACTCGAATGTCTTGAAAATTGGATGGAAATGGGAGAACAAAGTGTCCTAGCACTAAGTTCCCTTTGCTTATTCAGCTGCATGCGGGATACAGCGTGAGTCTTTTTAATATAGGAAGAAATAATTTTGTAACCCACCGTCCATTCTACGCTAGAATGAAAAAAAATTTTTTTATTTTTCACCATTATTTTTACCGTTTTTCGCGTTTTGTAGTGGTATCAGGAACCGCCGCGCTTCATAACCTAAGGCAAAAAATGCTGTAATTCGCAACCCCTACAGACTTGTATCCACAATCATTTCATTCGTTGCTTATACAATTCATACATAAGAGAGCCCCGCCAGTTCTTGCCAGCGACAGCATTTTCATAATTTAATTTATGAAAAATTTGGTATTAGTCATGTATATAAGACATTGAGGCCGTCGTGGACTTGCGAAACACTGTGTAACTATTAACGTGATGGTTCTGGGTTCAATTTCCATTCGGGGGATGTATTATTTTCATTTTTTGCTTGAAATAGCGCGGGAAGCAGGTAATGAAACGGCCTTAGAGCAGGGAAGTCAGAGGGAACCTCCCTGTTACATGCAGGATAGAGCGTGACGCTAAACAAATAATATATCACATTTGATTAGCTTTTCAATACATCAAAGGTTAATTATTTCATATGAAAGCATGCATGAGTTATCTAGTGCGCTATCATTATACTAATAACACTCTCGCATTATTAGATAGAGGTCGTGATATTTGTATGATAAATAATTACTTTTTATTCTGTGGCCATTTTTTGTATGAACAATGCAAAAAAAATTGAATGTATAATATTTTTTTTTATTTTATTTTAATAGTAGCATTATGGAATAAATATGAATTATATTTAATCTCAGTTCAAAATACTAGTCATGTACTAGACAACCAGCTATATGTGTAATAGGGGCACAAAATGTGCTTGTAAACGCGACTGGCTGTGTGTTCGATCCCGACTCGAGAAAATGAAATATTTATTTAAATTTATATTTCCAATTCTTCGCTCTGGTGTCGAGGCAAAGCGCGGCGTTGAGCTCCGCCACTAAGCACGCAATATTTTCAGAATTCGGCAGAAAGTGGGGAACGGAGTGTCTTTTCAATAGGTTCCCTCTGCCTACCCTGCTGTGAGCGGGATACAGTGTGAAGCTGATTTATTTGATTTATGATTTTAATAGTAGCATTCAAAAACTTTTTTTTTATGGAAAATGACAAGGCAAACGAGCGTTCGGTTCACCTGGTGGTAAGTGACTACCGCCGTCCACGACTCCGTGCAACACCAGAGGAGTTACAGGTGCGTTGCCTGCCTTTAAGGTGGGTTGGGTGCCGAAGCCCGGCATTACCTGATGCGGAACGCAGTGGTATAAAGCCAACTACTTCACGCTGGTTTTAAATGCCGGGGGTGGTAATGATCCGGTCGAATCTGTCCATGCGTGTTGCCATTGCTGGCGGCGTGACTCTACCACACGTACTTTAGACGCCTCTTACGTCCTATGATCCTATTCTAGACCGGGATCACACGGCCAAGATCAGACTAGTCATGTACTAGGTAACCAGTTATATGTGTAAGAGTTATAAAATATATAATAATGAGTGGCGCAGGGGCACAAAGTGTGCCTGTAAACGCGACTGGTTGTGGGTTCGATTCCGACTCGAGAAAATGAAATATTTATTTAAATTTATATTTCCATTTCTTCACTCTAGTGTCAAGGCAAAGCGCGGTGTTTAGTTCCGCCACTGAACATGTGATTCTTCCAAAATTCTACGGAAAGTGAAAAACGGACGCAAGCAGAGGGAACCTAGTGTCTTAACACTAAATTCCCTCTGCTTTCTCTGCTGTGTGCGAGATGTTGAGATAATGTTTCATAGTATTTTTTTATCAACATGAAGCTGATAAAAATGTACTATGAAACATTATTTAAGAGACTCCACGTACTTTAATGAGGCCAGTCACCAGGGCACGTGACTGTAAACGTGACAGGTTATTAAATAACGAGGAAATTAAATATTTATTGTTTTCATCTTCGTTCTAGACTTCTAGTAACGAGACATAGCGCGGCGTTGAGTTCTGTCAATCTACACGGAATGCATACAGAATTCGGTGGAAAGTGGAACAAGTTATAATGACCTACTGTTATTATAACCTGTTCAGGTTATAATAACAGTAGGTTCCCAGGTTCCCTCTGACTGTGAAGCTTAAAATAAACACACACTTTAAAATTTCCATAAAATACGAATATGTTTCTGAGCTATATAAATTGTGAGGAAAGGATATCAACAATATTATTTTAGGCCACGTTGTGTGAAAATATTTAAAAAAATTCGTTTTTCTGTAAAATTTTGTTTGCTTAACTTTGTTTCCCTTATATTGAAGACACTTTATACTTTCTAATACACATAGTTATTAGTGATATATTTATTTTATATGAATTATTTATGGGAAATCGAAATATTTCTATATATAATAGTTTCATATAAGTCAGGATTCCTTTTTAGCTTCACCCTGTATCTCGTAGAAAACTGGGTAGGCCGAGAGAACCTAGGAACCTAGTGTCAATACTCATTTTCCATTAAAGCTTCTCCGTTCTACTTTCTTCAAAAACATATAAAAAAATTAACTTTAACTTAAATTTTAATTTTATTGTAAAAAAGAACTCATAATTTCTTAAATGTGAAGAAATTTGTTTAAAAATCTTTTGGGCTTTATAGTCTAGAATAAATAATATATAAAAAACTATTATTCGTTTCTTTATATTGTTTATTCTTTTTTCTTATGTAAAACTTTTAATTTTATATTTTATCTTTATTCAAAAACGGACGATACCTCGAGGATTCAGCAGAAAGTCCTAACACTGTAATCCCAGGTTCCCTCCGCGTACCCTACTTTTTGCGGGGTACAAGTTGAAGTTAAACAAAAGCTAGAAAAATATGAAAAAAATCATAATTTAACAAACGATTTTATTAACAAACCCCCCATAAAATATTCCAAATCTTCATACACGACTATTTAGTCCTATCTAAGTACAAAAAATATTATACAAAGAAACTCTCACGTCACGCTTGACAAATGTTCGGTAAATTCCTTCGGGGATCTAACCTTTATTATAGCAAAAAATTGCTGGAGTCGGGTTTCTCTTAAATACCGTGTACTTATATAAAAGCCTTGTCTAAGACAACAACGAGTGTTAAGGATATCTCTATGTTACATGATAATTTTATTTAATTTTTACTCATATCCTGCTTTTTACGGGTTAGAGTAGAGGTTTAGGGCTAGTTCTAGTTGGTTTGAAAAAAAGTATAGCCCGCATAGCACGGGTAAGTGGAATAAATCTAGTGTTAAGATACTTTGACTTTGATACTTAATTTCCCATTTCGTGAGACATTTCGTGAGTTGTGAAACTCAGCGCCGCGTTTTTTGTTTGCCATTTTTAAAAATATCGTTTATTAAGAAGCGAAATTCAATGCAGCAATAATTTAAACATTTTTTTTTTCAATTATATTCACCAGATTCAGAATCGAACCCACGACCATAGTTCATGAGAGAAACCATAAGGTTGAGTTGGAAAGTTCTCATCTTACTTAACTAAAAGCATATTGTAATAATGAAATTCTCAAAATTTATAAAAGCTATTAGCGCAATATAGGAAGAATTTCCTTATTGAATCTATCGCTCCTCAGGCCACGTAATATTTTACTCCACTAAAACTTCAAAGCTAATCAGATCAGGCCTTAAAATATATAATAATATTATTAATATTTTTTTTATTTCTATATATATTTTTTGAAACGTCGAATGTAATAACTAATGTAAAAAAAATCATTACCACGCTCTGGTAACCATACATAGAGCGGCGTTGAGTAGGAGCGGTAGACCGCTCAAGCTGCAGCGTCTCGAAAATTTGGCGGAAAGTGAGGAAAGGAGTATCTTAACACAAGGTTCCTTCTGTTTACCCTAGAAAAATAGAGTCACTATATTTTGTTTTTCATTCTACTATACCAGTAAATCAGTTAGGCTTTAATTAGTGAAGCCAGCACATTACTGTATAATTCCAAAATTAGCACTTGACAAGTCATTTATGTTTGAGTATATGCCAAGTTTGTACTTGACAGGCTTTAAATGAACTTGATATCAAAAGAAACCAATTACAGTTAAAAAGGTTATTAAGGTTACTTAGGGTGACTTAGAAGCCCTAAATACTAAACAAGAATTTTCTCGCTTAATTACGTTGCCTATATAAATAATTATAATAATACGCTATCATAGGAGTTCTTACTACGTGTTTTAGTTTTAGGTTTGCAACCAAAGAACACTACTTTTTCAACATATTAAGGTTAGATCTTATTTAAAATAGTTCGAAAGTTAAAATCCAATTTGATCGTGAAAATAATAAAAAAATACTAATATATCTGTATTTTTTAAATATCTTATGCATATAACAGGATAGAGAGGGTAATCTAATGTTAACACAGTCCGATACTCATTTTCCGTTCAAATTCCAAGACATTACGTGTTGAATGGCGAAACTCAACGCCGCGGTTGGTGGAATCGAGCCCACAACGGTTGCGTTTTTACTTAAAGGCTGTGTCGCTAAAGACGGCATACATAAAAAATATACACACACAAAATACGATGAAAAAAAAACATTAATATATCCCTATAAATCATTGGGCTCCACTGGTAAATAGCCTTATTTAGCTTCTACGTCTCGCCTAATTGATTTCATAATCACACATAATATAGAGAACGTTATATAAGAATTTTGTATGAAGATTTTTGTTTCTATTGATTGACACACATTTAATGGAAGTCATGGTAAATACAATATAATAAAGTAATACAATTTTCTTCATGTTTCTGTATCGTAGTAGATTTTATTGATTTTGGCTATATAATTATGGTTGTTTGTGTTGTCAGTTGGAGTATGCTAGCTTCATAAATAGTCGTGGATATATATATATATATATATATATATATATATATATNTATATATATATAAAATATTGGCAAACATTTTAATTCCACTAAAAATCTATCTTAATAAAACTAGCCAAGAACATAAAAATAACAACAAAAAAAATCTAAAAGAACAAGTTAAATCGTTTATTTCACAGAAACAACGACTTACAGAATCTTCAGTAATAAATACGTCGAAATCGAACGTAAATTACTGCGAACGATCGACAAATAAAAGAATTTTAAGCCCGCAATATGTTGGATTTTAACATCGCAAAAGGTGATTTTTTTTCTTTTCACGTGTCACACATGGCGCACCGTTCGAAAATAGACATTTTTGCTCTCTTTTATCAATTTCTATGAAAATATGGTTCGGACCCTTAAAAAAGATATCTTGTAATAAAATTTTAGATGTCAAAAAAAATATTTATAGACATATATTTTATATAGGCACCATTTTTATAAAGTATTTGTTCAGAGTAGATAAATGGAACCTTGTACTAAGACACCGTTTCCCATTTTTTTCCCAATTTTCGAGACATTGCATGTTGAGCGGAGAACGTATATGGACGAATAGATTTAACCAATGTTCTTATCCAATACGTGGTATTAAATTTATATTTTTTTTATTTCTTATGCGCTACATACTGTTGTCGTCTGTGCTTTTTGTTCCTTTTTTTATGGAAAAGAACAAGGCAAACGAGCGTTACCTGATGGTAAGTGATTACCGCCGCCCACGACCCGGTGCAACACCAGAGGAGCTACAGGTGCGTTGCCGGCCTTTAAGGTGAAGACAGACGCGTTTTTAAAGGTACCCATGTCATATCGACCTGGAAACACTGCCGCGGGTAGGCCATTCCACAGTTCCGTGGTGCGTGGAAGGTAGTTCCTACGAAACCGCACAGTAGTGGATTGCCACGTATCCAGGTGGTATGGATGATATTTTAGCTAATGACGTACTGTGCGGTTAGAAAATTCGGCGGCAGGTAATAGATGAAACAGTTCTGTTCCTGTGTTTTGTTCATGTGTTTAAATTGTTAGGTTGCCAACATCGCTCAATCAAAAAAAAAAAATTATCTTTCCTATATTATCCTTATCTTAAGATTTATACGCATCGAAATAAATACAACTATCGTCACAAAATCACAAGTTTCAGTTAAATATAGTACAAATGAATAAATACTTAGGAGAAAAGCATCAAAACATTGATTCTTCATTAGTTGAGTTAGAACTAACTTTCAAGTTAGAAGGTCTAGGAGGTCATCCGTTTTTGCGTGAAGTCAACCAAGTGTCGGCGTGATTTACTAGTTAGTGCTCTTGAAACTTAGAGGAGGGAATTTATAGAATCTTGGCGGTTGAGTTTTAAAAGTTATTTGTTGCTTTAAAAGCTGCTTTTGCTTGTGTTTTAGGAATATTTATGGCTAATATTAGTATTTAACGTTGTAATCAGATATAGAGGATATAGCGCAGCATTTGACTGTAAATGCGACTATAGTCGTAATCATACAAAAAATTGTGCGTTGCGTGGGTAGCGGAGTGTTCTAACACTAATTTTCCCTTTTCCTACTTTGCAATTTGCGTGATAGAGCGTGAACGTAATAATAAGTTAACAAATAAATGTATTAATATTGCACTTTTTGTGACAGTGACAGAGTGGACGCACGGGTAACAACACCTTTTTGAAGACAATGCAGTTGATTAAACTCCAGAGGGAAATATGTCAATAGGCGTTGTAAATGAGTGTTTGAACTTACTTGCAAAGGTCACTGTTTTGATCATACTGTACAGCTACACGCTGTATCCCGCACACAGAAGGGTAGACAGAGGGTATTTAGTGTTAAGACACTCCGTTCCACGCTTTCTGCCGAATCTGGAGGCATTGCGTGTTGAGTGGCAGAATTCAACGCCGCGCTTTGCCTCGACACCGGAGCGAAGAAATAGAAATATAAATTTAAGTAAATATTTCATCTCTTCGAGTGGGGACCGAACCAACAACCAGTCGGTTTTACAGTCACACTTTGTGCCCCTGCGCCTCAATTAAGATTGAAGCCAGGCCTGTACGATATATTATAATTAATAAAAGTAAAGTAAAAAGTATGCGCGTGTATTTTTAATTCATATATAAAAAGTTTCACGTTCACGTCAAGAATTAATTTTAACAGTTAAGCAAAAAAAAAGTAATGACTTTCAAAAATATGATTTTCTTTTATTCTTCATTTAAATCATTATCAAAATGTGTAATTTACTTTACTTTTTCAATATTTTTGTTAAATTACACTTCGCACGAAATATCTCGATTTTTTACAAATAATCGAGGACGGCGTGTCTTAGCACTAGATTCGCTCTGCGATTTTAAGAAGAATGTGTCTTTCATATCACGTTTTTTTTTCAAATATAATGTGCTGACTTATCGTGGCCAATGTTCTTTCTGTTTCTATTATTAATTTGAGAAAAAAACATAAAAACAAGCCTTTTTTCGCATTAACTTTGAACCCATAACAATATCATATGGTCAGAACACCATAAATATTTTATGTTGCATCAAAACGATTAACGTGAACTATATTTTTTTTAAACTTCACGCTGTATCCCACGCATAGCAGGGTAGGCAGGGGGAACCCTGGAATCTATGGTGTGTAATAGATTTGTAATATTAGTAAATACAGATAATATAGAGGCCAGTCGTGGCGTAGCGGCACAAAGCGTGACTGTAAAACCTACTGGTTGTGGGTTCGATCCCCACTCGGAGGATGAAATATTTACTTAAATTTATATTTCCATTTCTGCGCTTTGGTGTCGAGGCAAAGCGCGGCGTTGAGTTCTGCCGCTTAACACGCAATGCCTCCAGAGTCCGGCAGAAAGTGGGGAACGGAGTGTATTAACACTAGGTTCCCTCTACCTACCCTGCTGTGAGTGGGATACAGCGTGAAGGTGATACAGATAATATAGATAATAATTTATACAAATACAGTATGTTATAAAATATAAATACAAATAGAATTTATATAATTTTATTTGGACGGCTATTTGATTTTGCACTAATAAAACCACAAATTTAACGGGCGTGATTAAAATAACTGTCACGTTCACTTTGCTCACGTCAACGTGTTACAGCCTATACTTAATTTGAATAAAAAAAATATATAAAATATACATACAATGCAAAAATAAATGTATATGCGTTATTTAAATTGAAAAGGCCAAGGCCTTCATTTTTTAAGGCCAGTCGTGGCACAGCAGCACGAAGTGTGACTGTAAAACCGACTGGTTGTGGGTTCGATCCCCACTCGAGGAGATGAATATTTATTTATATTTATATTTCTATTTCTTCGCTCTGGTGTCGAGGCTAAGCGCAGCGTTGAGTTCTGCCACTCAACACGCAATGCCTCCAGGATTCGGCAGAAAGTGGGGAACGGAGTGTCTTAACACTAGGTTCCCTCTGCCTACTCTGCTGTGTGCGGGATACAGCGTGAAGCTGATTTATTTTAAATTGAAAAGGCACAGATCGGGTCATAAAGGAGCTAAGAAAAAAAGTATAATTTAATACAAAGCTTTATTCGTACGTCCACTGCTACATCTCAGACTAGACTGATATATGAATTAGAAACATATCATCAGAAATATTTGAAAAATATAAAAGTGGATAGATAAAATAATAATATGACAGACTGAATCTACAACTATTGAGAAGTATACGAAAACAATGTCTATTAATTTTAAACATTTTTAAAGTGTTAATCCACAGTTAGGAAAGAAAAATACTTATTTAGAAAACGTTTAAAAATTTGAACGTAGCGGGACTCGAACCTCTAAGAGGCGCGGGTTCGAGTCCCGCTACGTTCAAATTTTTATACATTTTCTAAATAAGTAATAATGTCTATCCAATTATATATAATTTATATAAACTCTAACACAAGGTTGTGACTAAGGGCTGCTGCGATTGTGAGTTCGATTCCTATTCGCGGTAATGAATTTTAATATATATATTTTTATTTTTCTCGCTCTGGTAACGAGGCAAAAGCGCGGTGTCGAGTTCCGCCACTCAACATAATGTCTTAGAATTCACGTAATGTCTTAATGGCAAAGACTTTTCCTAATTTACGACGTCAAGTTCCGTTACTCAACACGTAATATTTATAAATTAGATGGGAAGTGTAGCACGGAATTATACCCTTATTATTTATGAAGATAAAAAAACCGGCCAAGCGTGCTTCGGGCTCGCCCACCGAGGTTTCCGTACAAAAATTGAAGATCTCGTGCTTTTTCTGAAATTCAGGCTTAGTTTAGCCAGAGCCCTTACATCTGATATCTCACTTGAACTAGCGGCTTTAATAGCAAATTTTGTTCCCCTTTTAAGGCTATTATTTTTTTAAGGATTTCACCACATGTATAGTTTTTTCGTGAACTACTACTGTAGGTGCTAAAATTTTATAATTCTAGGTCAACCGGAAGTACCCTATGAATGTTGATTCCGTTGTATGTGTCGCGCGTTTTTCACATTATAAACGGCCATATCTTTTTTAAAAATAAATGCAGATTTTTTTTCAGGAAATCATGAGTCCAAAGATCTATGTACATATATAATTTGAGTTGTAACTCGATATCTCCAAGCGTTCCTGAGATAAAGGCTGTTGACAGACGTTGTCCGTCTGTCAACAGCCTATAAATTATTAAAGTGGTTTAATAAAAGTTCCTTTCTTCTTTAAAAGGTACCCTAAAAAGGCGACCCGTGGCGCAGGGCCACAAGCATGCAAGTGACTGTTAACGCGACTGTGAGTTCAATTTCCGATCGAGGAAATGAAATATTTACTAAGAGATAGGGGACGGAACGGAGTGTCTTAACACTAGCCTCCCTGTGACTACCCTAATGACTGCGGGATACAGCGTGAAGCTAAAAAAAAATAGTTAAAAAAATGTTTCCCAAAAATCTATACTAAGTATTATAAAAAAAATATTTCTAAATTTTAATATTACAAAGCTAAACATTTTTGGTTATGTTCTGTTATTTGAATAAAGCGTTCCGAATTTGCCAGTTCAGCCAACCAATGTCATATTATATCGAGAACACACAAAAGAGAATGTGTGGTTAAAAGCGAAAATTTTAAACAACATAATCTTAACTTAATTAGATAGCAGAAGCCAATGCGTGTTAAGAGATAACAAATATAAACACGTCAAAATTGATCCGGTGACAGTTGTAGCGTGATTAATTCACGTCAACGTCGAGGGGCATCATTCGACAATGCATTCTCATCGTGAAAACACGCCACGATCCATCATAGGGTTGGATGGATTAGGCGTGAACACTCTTGACTCGGTTTTATGAATGCTGTATTGATTTTGTAGTATATTTTCTGTATGGAGTAATATTGTGTTGTTAATATTTGATAGTATGAGGGATGGTCGTCGGTTCATATTTTATAGGCGGTGATTATTTATTTCTATATTAGATATATTATGTTTTTATATACCGCTGCGATGTATTTTTTTTTCAAATAGTAAAGTGTGCTTTTAACGATTTTAATTTTTAGATAAAAGAATGCTAATCCAAAAAATATATAATAAATATATTTTCTATTTATTATGCCTTACATCTTATTTATACATATTATCAAAGAAAATTATTTTGAGATATGAGAAACCACAAATAATATAACTGCAGTTTATAGCACTATATAATTTAGAAGAAAGATTGAAAACATATTAATAATAAATTTTGTTTCAAATCCTTGTTTTACAGTTTCATTTATTTCATTTCCCCACAATATAGAAACAAATGAAAGCAAAAAAAAATACATAATTATGTATATCAGAAATGTTTTGATAAATGCTTTACGAGCTGCTTTACAAATACGCAGCTTTACAACTTAGACATTTAACTCAGCTTCACGCTTTATTCCACATATTATAGCAGGATAGATAAAGATTACCTAGTGTAAAAAAAATCTTGGCTTCTGCCCGAATTAAAGAAATGTGTGTTAAGTGGCGGATATCAACGCCGCACTTTATTTTTCCAAAGCAAGGAATCATCGCATAGGAAAACTAAATGCTCTTCTCTACTGCACTAAAATGGCTTCATTTATTATTTTATATTAAAAAGGTTATATGAACCGAGGCTTTTGTGGCACTTGAGAAAAAGTGTGTGATTGTGAGCGTAACGGTTGTGGGTTTGATTCTCACCTGTGAGATTGAAAAAAGTTGAGTTGCCTAATTTAAAACGCAATACCTTCGGAATTTGGGGAAAAGTGGAAAACGGAGTGTCTGAACACTAGGTTTCCATGCTCCCTATGCCCATCCTGCAATGTGTGGATACAACGTGGAGCTAAAAAATTTTATATATATATGAACTAAATCTAATATATGTATATAATGAACAATAAATATTTCTTGTATTTTGACGTATCGCATTTTTAAAGCAGCTTTTCGTTTTTTTTCATAAAGCAGGGAAACAGAGGGTAGTTAGTATCAAAAACACCGTTCCTAACTTTTTTGCCAATTTTCGAGTAATTACTTGTTGAGCGGCGGAACTCTACACCGCGGTTTGTTTCTGACACTGCGCCACGACGGCTCTGTTATCTTAATGGAAAAAGCGGTCTATTATATATAAAAGCAAAACTAAATGAAAGGGAGCGCGTTGAAAAGCATCTAAATGGATTACTTTATATTCTTCGATTTGAAGCTGCTAGCATACTGCAATCAAAATTAATTAAAATAGTTTTAATGGTTTAGTAGAAAAAGTGTGTCAAACCTACAGAATGTTTTTTTTATTACAATAAACAAAACAATAACATATGTACATGTTAAGATTAACTAATTGCTGTATTTATTTATTATTACTTAAATATTACATATCGTGGTCAAGTAGAAAGGCATTTGATGCTGTATCCCGCAAATAGCAATGTATATAGAGAGAACCTGGGAACTTTCCCCCGAATAGGAATCGAACACATCACCTGTCGCGTTTATACCCACACTCTTGTGTCTCTGTGCCACGATTGGCCTCTTCTTAGGGTTTCGTATTTTTTAAGGACAAAAGGAACCTTTATGAGATCACTTTGTTGTTCTGTCTGTATATCAAGAGCCTTTATATCAAGAACGCTTGAATATATTGAGCTGAAATTCAAATTATATACTCAGATCTATGGCCTCATAATTTCCTGAAAAAATCGTATATCTACGTTTACTTAAAAAAAGATATGGCGGTTTTTATCGCAAAACACGCGTATTTTAACACCATAAAGGGAATCAAAATAAATAGGGTACTTCCGGTTGACCTGGAATTATGAAATTTAGTAGCTAGTATCTACAGCTACTACTTTAGGAAAAAATCTGAAAACTATACATTTGAGGTTAAATCCTAAAAAATAATAACCTTAAAATAAGGGTAGAATTTGTTAGTAAAGCCGCTAATTCCGCTAAGCTTCAATTTCAAAAAATGCTTGAGACCTCTTTTTTTGTACAGAACCATCGTCGGGCGAGCCCGACTTGCTTGTCCAGTTTTTTTATATTACAAGTTCCTTGCATATTTACTTTTAATTTGTAAAAAAACTTGAAAAGGCTTAAAAGTTAATATTAATATATGTTTGCAAGTATAAATAAATTTTCGTCTATGCTAAACGATCAAAGAAGATATTTAGTAAGACTCGAGTGGATATCGAATGCACACATTTCGACTCAATAGACCGTAGCTTTCTCAGTGGCGATGTATAAAGAAGCGTAATTTGTAATGTAGAAAAGAATGATGAAATATTTACTCATTTAAGATCGCTTGTGAAATATCTGACGGTACGCGATGATTCTAGGTTCAATTTTTGACTTAGTGAAGTGATTTATTTTTATTTATTATAGTTTATTACTTTTTATTTTTCTCTTACATATTAGGGTAGGCAGAGGCAACCTGGGAACCTTGTGTTCACTTTGTTTCTCATTAAGGCATTTCCGTTCTCCACTTTGCGCTAAATTTTGGACTCAATGGGCGTTAAGCAGCGGAACTTAACGCCAATCTTTGTCTTGCCAGAGTGCTTGTGCTCACCAGAGTGACACAATTGACGATAGACGAAGATCAAATATTTCAATCCCTCTAGTGGGAATTGAACTCATAACCTATCGCGTGTTTTTCACACAAAAAAAAACAGAATTCTATAGATACATTTTAAAAATTATGTGAAATAGTATTGTCATTACATAACATTACTTTAAAATGCTGTTTCAGGTGTTTTGGCACAAATGCGAAATATTCATTTTGAATTCAAGGTTTCACAATTTATTTGTTGGGATACTGCCACTTGCAATTTAGATAATTTTGGACCATTACAAAGTTTTGTAAGTATTTTATAAATAATTTAATAATTATTTAATACTACCTAAGGCGTAAGACGGTACAGCGTTCGGGTGGAGATGCGACAGCTATGGATTCGATTACCACTCCGAAGAATCAAATATTTTGAGTTCCTCGCTGTGATAACAAGACAAAGTGTGGCGTTGAGATCCGCTACTTATTATGCAATGTCTCTAATAATAGGCGAAAACTGGGAAAAAATCTTGCTATAAATTGAAAAAATCGTAGTAGTTAGAATAAGTATGTTTTTAAGTACTATTTGTTTATATGTACAACAAGGAAATGTGTATATTAAAAAATATTTTTGTATTTATATTACGCAAAGTATAATCCATCTAAATTTTTAATATAGTAGAATTATTTTTTTTTCATTTTGATTATCCTTTGTTGTCTCAATACTGACACTTTGAAACTTCTTGGATACTAAGATTTTTGGTTATTAGTCTAAATGCCCAAATGCCTCTTTAGCCTGATACTACCGAAAAATTCCTATCAAATTTTAATATAAATAAAATTTGAAGTATTACACAAATATAATACCTTTTTGAAATTCACATAAAAAATAGATGAGAACACTCCCATTATCAATTCAGTTACTTTAAAGACTTTAGTTTAAAGAAATTCAAAGTTTCAATTAAGCAAAGAGAAACTGCCTCAAATTGTTATCGAAAAAAAAAAATTAGAAAAGTCACGCACTCGACCCAAGTAAATTGGGAAGGCAATAATTATTTTCTTTTTATAAAAAAAAATCTATTCGTCACGTTCCTAACCATAGCTTTGTTTAATTAAATGAAAAAGATGGTATAAGAGCCTCAAAAATGGAAATATATATAAGAATTTAATTTAAAACCAGCGTCCGCACAAATGTGGGCTCTAATACCATAGCTGTAGAAAGTATAGAAGCTTGAAGTATTATTTAAATCTCGTGCATTAATTTTGAATATTCTGTCACGTTTCGTCGTTATTTCGTTTTTGATAAATGAAGAATTAACATATACACGTAAAATACATTTGACCATCAACTGTGAATAAATCTTGGTTGTTTAGAATGTTATACATTTTGTTAAGCTTTTTCAAAGCCGTGTGACTGTAAACATGACGGTGGTTGTATGGTTCTCAATGGATAAATAAAACGCGGCGTTAAGTTCCACCAATAAGCCCACAATGGTTCTAAAACTAAGAAGACAATGAAAAATATAAAAGTGGGCATAAAGTCGGAACCAGTCGTGGCGAGCGAGAGATTGTAAGCGAGCGATTGTAAGCCGGACAGATTGTGGGTTCGATTCCCATACGAAGAAATGAAATATTTATTATTTTTTTCCACCGCTCTGGTAACAAGGCAAAGCGCGGCGTTGAGTTCGCCAGTCAACACGCAATGCTTCCAGAACTTGGCAGAAAGTGGGGAACGCAGTGTCTTAACACTAGGTTCCCTCTGCCTACCCGGCTGTGTCCGAGATACACCGTGAAGCTGATTTATGATTTGATTTAATTTTAACTATGTTATTTGTATGTATCGCCATGCATATTTTATTTAATTTATTTATATTTAATATTTCATACCCCAGGTACGTACTGTTACACCTGCTATACGCGGGATACAGCGTGAATAAATACGTAAATAAAACAAAAAATAAGTGAAGAAAACATATGGCCGTCGAAGGGCTAAAATTATTAAAAGCTAACCTAGCACTATTAAAATAAATTACGACATCATCATAATTATCACATCGATCAAAATCATATAGTTAACGCAAGCGAGTTACAGGTGGCTATTAGTGAAAAATAATACATTATTATGCTTATAAACGAACTTCACGCTTTATCCCTAGCGGGGTAGTCAGAGAGAACGGAGCACCAAACGCTACGGTCTNAGGTCAACCAAAGTCTCCCCCTACCTCTCTTACCGCTCACTTTTCCATCATAAATCTTTTTTGCCATTCTTTCATCATTCATTCGTTCAACGTGCCCAAACCAGAGCACGTTCTTCTTCATTCTCTTTATTAGTTTAGTTATTAGTTTAGTTCAGTTTCTTTTTTATTATGCTTATACTGGAGACCGTTTTTGGTCAACGCGAATAACCAATGCGACTGTTGTGGGTTTGATTTAGGTTCACAGATTCCCTCTGACTATCCTGCTGTGTGGAATACAGTGTGAAGCTAAAAAATATTAGGTACAATGTTAGTATAAGGTTGTATATTATATTGAGGTCAGTCGTGGCGCAGCGCCACGTAAAAACGACTGGTTGTGGGTTCGATCCCCACTCGAGGAGATGAAATATTTACTTAAATGTATATTTCCATTTTCTTCGGTCTGGTGTCGAGGTTAAGCGCGGCGTTGAGCTCTGCCACTCAACATGCAATTCGACAAAAAGTGGGGAACAGAGTGTCTTAATACTAGGTTCCCTCTGCCTACCCTGCTGTGTGCAGGATACAGCGTGAAGCTGATTTTTTTTTTATTTGATTATATAGAAATATATAGTAAGTTTTTTTCAAATAAACCTCTTAAATAAGCGCAATTAAATTGATAGCGTTTTTCAAAGAAATTAGAGTCCATACAAATTAATACTACGTTTCAAATGTTTTTTGTACTGCAATGCGGAATCTTTTTATAAAATAAAAAATAAAATATAAATAGGTATCGTCTTAAAGAGTGTTGCGTTCGTTTGATCTTACATATATTTTCTTTTAAGCATCTTAATTAAGAACATTTTTTTTTCAGTTTAACGTTTTATCCTGCTAGCAGGATAAATATAACCTTAAAAAATATAATTTTTTGGAATATTATGTAACGAGTATTTAATTTACTAAACATATTATCAATTATTAACACACAAATGATCGTTTATATTTCAAGTATTCACTATTTAGTAGTAGTACTCATATTTTTTTAAGAGAATCCAGTGAATAACACTGTATTCCGCACATAATCACACAGAACATGCAGTCTCTTAGCACTAGGTTAATGTTAACACACTTTGTTCTCCACTTTTCGTTGAATTCTGGGGGCATTCCGTGTTGAGTGATGAAACTCAACGCCGTGCTTTGCATTACCAGAGTGAGGATTTAAAAATATTGAATTGAATTGAAGGAATCGCATCCACAACTCTTGCGATTACAGCCACATACTTTTGCCACTTGCGCCACGGCGGCCTCAAGTATTTCATATCTAAAGGACCGAAATCTATATGTTTATATTTAAAATTCGTATCACGTACAAAATATATAGCTTTAATTTCAAACTGTCGTTCGGCGTGTGCATGAGGAAAGGAAGTTTCCTCGTCTCTTTGAGTATTCCTCATATTTTATATTTTCGAATGTAAATAAATTTATAAAGATATTTGCTCAAAGTGTATATTTATTTCGCTACTTCCATGCTACTTGGTTTGAATGAATATGATGTCTCATATAAGAGTATATATATATATATATATATATATATATATATATANTGCACTTACAATCACTAGCTTGTGCTCCTGCACCACGACTAGCCTCTACATATATATATCAGTATATTTATGTAGAGGCTAGTCGTGGTGCAGGAGCACAAGCTAGTGATTGTAAGTGCAGAATCAAACAGAATGTGGCTTCGATTCCCGTTTGGGGAGATTATTTTTTTTTTTTTAATTAATAATCCTCGCTCTGGTAATTAGGTGTAGTATTGAGTTTTGCCACTCACAATGCCTTCAGGAAGTGTTTATATTGGATTGGAATATCTTAACAGTAAAATGAGTACCTAAGTATCTGAAGGACAAAGAGTGACGTTGAATGTCGTCATGTTTCAGTCTCTACAATTTGGCTGAAAGTGGAAAAGCAGTGTCTTAGGACTAGGTTTCCACTGCATACTGTGTTATCAAAGTAGAACGATTAAAATATCTCATATATTCGAAATATGATCGAAGCCACTACCACCACGTTTACCATCAGTAGCTGTCCCACTGCGCCACAATGACCTCGATACAATTAATACAATAAAACAATTTCGAAAATTATATAAGCTAGTTTGCTCAGCAATTACGCTAACTAGAAACGTATGTCGATTTAATGAATGATAAATTTGGGTTTCTAAACTTTGACAGTATCCAAATTTAGATGAAATCTGCGTTGTTTACTAAGCCGTGGTAAATGTAGGCTATTTGTAATGTTTTACATTGGACAAGGATTGATATGGATTTTCATTTGTATTAAATGTTTGTTGTTTGTATAAATCATTATTATTTAGTACAATTTATGGAACTGTAAATTTGACAGAAGAAAAATTTGGGACAGCTCATGATGTCTGGGTGAATTCGAAACGCCTAGAAGTCGGAACTGGAAAGTCTAGATTAAAATTAAATTAATTCAAATCAGCACCACACAGCAGGGTAGGCAGAGGAAACCTAATGTTAAGACACTCCGTTCCCCACTTTCTGCCGAATTCTGGAGGCATTGCGTGTTGAGTGGCAGAACTCAACGCCATGCTTAACCTCGACACCAGAGCGAAGAAATGGAAAAATACATTTAAGTAAATATTTCATCTCCTCGAGTGAGCATTGAACCCACAACTAATTGGTTTTACAGTCACACTTCGTGCCGCTGCGCCACGACTGGCTTCAGGAAATTCTAGATGTATGAAGAAATATGGCATGGAGAGAAATATTCCGGGCCGGGCCCAAAGCCTACCTGCTACTGTGATGAGGATGATGACTATTATTTAGAAATTTTGTTAAATAACAAACAGCATTCATAAATGTGAAGGTTTTAAAATTTGAATGTGCTGTCTAAAAGAATCGATAAATATTTTAAATGAAAAATTTTAGTTCATTTAATGTTTTTATTTTAGATCATTATATTTTTAAAACAGAATTGTAAGCGTTACCATTTGAAATAAAAATAGACATACGGAGAGACGCACAACAAAGTAAACTTACAAGGGTTCTATTTTTAGATTTTGAGGTGCGGAACCCAAATTATATAATGTATCTTTTTTTGTAAGCGAATAATTTCGCCTACGAGAGCAAGGGCATGTCCTAACAGCGCGTTTTTGTCGGCGACTTTTTTCTTTGATACAACTTGTACAAGAGCAATTTAGATTATTTAAACGACTATATATTATTATTCAAAACATTATTGGCGTAGACTGTAAAGAAAATACAATATATTTACAGACAAAGGAAAATATCACGGACGAAAAAGGTAAAAGGCTTATAAAACAAAGTTTGAAAATTACATAATATTTTTTTCAGTTTCGTGATTTTTTCATAAAACAGGACAGATATAGAAAATATAGTGTTTTGACATTTCACTTGAGGCCGTCCTGTTATATGCAGGATACGTACGATAGCGCGAAGCAAAAAAAATTTACAAAAAAAAATTAAAAAATTAAATTAGCTTCACGTTGTATCCCGCACACAGCAGGGTAGGCAGAGGGAACCTAGTGTTAAGACACTCCGTTCCCCACTTTCTGCCGAATTCTGGAGGCATTTCGTGTTGAGTGGCAGAACTCAACGCCGCGCTTAACCTCGACACCAGAGCAAAGATAATGGAAATATAAATTTAAGTAAATATTTCATCTCCTCGAGTGGGGATCGAACCCACAACCAGTCGGTTTTGCAGTCACACCTCGTGCCGCTGCGCCACGACCGGCCTCTAACGAAAAAAAATATATAATGTAAAAATGTATCGAGGCCATCGTAACGCAGTGGAGCAGTAAACGTATATCGCAATCTGACTGTAAAAGAGAGGCTGGTGAATTCGATCTTCACTCGAAGGAATATATTATTATATTTTATATTAGCTATACAAAAATAGTAAAAGCTGAGGACTTCGTTTGGTTGAACGAGCTAATCTGAGGAACTACTGGTTCGAATTGATAAATTATTTTTGTATCCATTTGTTGAGAAAGATTGTATGTAACTAAATGTACCTGCTGATAAACTTACCTCGAACGCTTAGAATATGCCATATATCTTAGAAAACTCTTAGTTAGTCTCCTTTGACCATGGTGTCAAAGCTCCAAATAAAAACTACTAACTGACTACTACACTACATAAAACCAAAATAAAAATTGTCCTATACAATAATATCTGAAATCTAAACAAACAAAAGGACTTTATCATGAATATTAATTTTAAAATCAAAATTCAGCTATTTCCACAAGAACGATCTTTATTCATATACATACAAACATATGTACATACAATACATACGTACAGACGCTTTGAAATCGAAGTGGGTCACACATATAAATAAGTTCACGGTTAACACTCCAATTTGCCGTTTATTTCCGAGTGTCTACCGTACATGGGAACCAATTTATTGCTTACCCCTCTTTACCCTATCTGTGTAAGCGTCAGGAAAATTTATATATAAATTATCTTATTGTATGGTTTTTTGTAATGTCTTTTGATTTTAATAATAGAATGTATATTTGACTAAATTATTTGATTATGAGATGAGTTTGTTAGCAAAATGGTTATGGTTATGTATGTTGCATGCATTATTATGCATGTAACCTAGAGGGGACTCAGGGAAAAAAAATGTTTTTTAGTAACACACTGTATCCGTATAGTGTAACATTGTAGGATAAGCAGAGGGAACCTCTCAATTCCGTTTCGAAAAAACACTGGCGTTCTCCACTTTCCGACAAATTTCTAAGGCATTTCATGTTGAGTTGTGGAAGTCAGTACGAATTCATTCATTCGTATCACAGCGAAGAAATGAAAATATTAAATACTTCACTTCCCCGAGTGCGAATTGAACCCACAACCTGTCGCGCTTAGGGTCCTCCTGCAACACAACTGACTTCAAAGAATATTTTGTCTCCGATCTGTTTGCTCAAAGTTATGTTATGTCAAAGATATGTCTGAAATAGACGAAACGTATAAAGTAGAGTGTCCTAACACAAGCAAAAAAACGGCTACCATAGTCAATATGAACTTAAAAACTAACATAAATATACCAAACAAATATATTTTCAATATCCATTTTTAAATATATTTCGATAATTTATACTCTTAATGGAATATGCGTTAAAATAAAAAATATTTAACCCCTCAACCTTATGTACAGTGAATAAAACAAGTGTTAACAACACTTGTTTTACTAAAAATACATTTCGCCGGGCTTTGCGTCGAGGAGACCGAGGTAAACTAAACAAAATAGAAACTTATAAGTACTTTAATTTAGGTAATAATTATTATATTTTATTTCAGCTTCACGTTGTATCTCGCACATAGCATGGTAGACAGATGGAACCTGGAAACCCTTAGTGTTACACACATCTTTCCGTTTAAGACACTTCCGTTCTCCACTTTCTGCCGAATTCTTGGGGCATTGTTTAGTTTTTACCAACGCGAGGAATAAAAACATTAAATGTTTTATTTACTCGAGTGGGAATCGAACCTACACATGTGGTGCTTACAGTCTTTTGTTTCAACCCCTGTGCCACAACTAGCCTGGAATTGTAATGAAATAAATTAATATAAAACATAAATATAAATATATTTATGTTATTTTCGACCAAACTTTCTATGCCGAATGTACGTAGGAGACAAATGTAGGCAATAATAGCAACGTGGGAGTAAAGTGACTTCGTGTTTTTATATGCCACAGTAAATAAAATGATGTATGATTTTAAATTATTGGGAAAAAAGTCAAGATTTACATTGATTTATTATGTTACATATAGAAAATGATGTTTGTCAATCATCGATCATCTGGCAATGTTTATCTTATTAAGAAATCATATCTATGTACAGGGCAAAACAAGCTTTATATTGTTGCACATTATAGGTGAGACCAGTCGTGGCGCAGGGGCACAAGTGTGCCTGTAAAACTGACTGGTTGTGGGTTCGATCCCCACTCGAGGAGATGAAATATTTACTTAAATTACTAAAATTAATACAGCGTGAAGCTGATTTTTTTATATTTCCATTTCTTTGCTGAGTTCTGCCACTCAACACGCAATGCTTCAAGAATTCGACAGAAAGTGGGGAACAGAGTGTCTTAACACTAGGTTCCCTCTGTGCTGTGTGCGGGATACAGCGTGAAGCTGAAAAAAATACATAGGCGAGTCTTATTAGCGTCACGCTACATTCAGAATATAGCAGGATATGCAGACGGCCTTGAGAAAAATTGTAAGTAAGACTCTCTGTTTCCCATGCACTATCTACTATTGGAAACTTTCCAAGTGGACTAGCGGAACTCAACGCCGCGTTTTATCTTGTTATTAGGGTGAACAATCGTCACTTTTACAGTCGAACGTTTGCACGCCACGGCAGGCCCATTAAATAGTGGTAATTATTTAAATTTCCAAAATTCATTTTAACCAAAGCTACCAATATAAATAAAAGAAAATAATCTTATCTACGGTATATTATTCAAATACCTTACCCGTAAGAGCGGTATGACAAGGAAAAAAGTAAACCTTTTTCCTGTTTTTATCGGATATTACTTAACAATTGTATGGTAATGGTATTAATATAACGTTGTTAAATTCTCCAGTAGGGGACGTGTAATTTCGTCGGTTTAGAATGTAAGCCTGCTGCAGCAATTTAAGCAAATTTCTAAGGAGAGACAAAAGACGTTTTTAAAAAGCTATGATTTTATATGTATTATCAGAAGGTTTTTATAATTTCGAATATTGATTTGCGTTCTCTGCTATCCTACTTATCATTGAACACCTGTTTCATGGTTTTTTATAATTCACCCCCTAAGGGTTCAATTTAGGGGTTGAAAGTTTATATGGAAAAAGCTTTAAATCGCCATCGATTTTTATAAAAAAATAAATTCAGACTGTTAAAAATATTTTATTGAACACATGTTTCGTGGTTTTTTTAGAATTCACCACTAAGGGTGCAAATAAGCGGGCGAAGAAGCGCGCGTCCATTATTATATATAACAATATTTAGCGCGTCCACTATTATATATAACAATTAGTATTATATATAACAATATGTGAAAGTGTGTAAGGATGGATGTTTATTCCAGTTTAAACAAGAAACTGCTTAACAGATTTTGATAAAACTTTACAGTAAAATAGCTGAATAACACAATAAGCCATTAATTATATAAAAATATATATAAAAATCAGCTTTACCCTCTATCCTGCACACAACAGGGTAGGCTAGGAGACGGAACCTAGTGTTGAACTCTGCTCCCCATTTCGCGCCGGAGGCATTGCGTGTTAAATGGCGGTTGTCTCACAACAGAGTGAACAAATGCGTTTGCGTTTACACACTAAAAAATATACAATTTGTCTTTAATATAAAAAAGCGGGAAAGACGCGCGTGGGTCGCTAATATCAAATAAAATAAAGAATTTTTTACACTTTCGAATGGTATAAAGATGTACATAACGTAAAAAATAAACAATGAATTTAGCAGGTTTACAAGAGTGTAAACGACTTATAGAAGCCGCCGACTTGTTTTTATATTCTTTATTTAATAAATAATTTTGTAAATAAAATAAGAATAATTGATAAGTTTATCTATATCATTTACTTTTTATCACTTTTAAAAATCTACTGAACCTGCATGGATAGAAGTTTCTTTTGTTAGGTAGGTAAGTGAGTGTAGTTGAGCACTTGCAGCAGGTTTCTCGATATTCCTATGAGAGAAGGAAACACGGGGCGTGGATTTTTGTCCAAATTGTTATAATTTTTTTTTTCAGCTTGGCAAGGAGAACACTAGAAAGGAAATCGGAGTGTCTCAACACTAAATTTTCCTTTACTATCCCTCGAAATTTCAAAATAAATATTATAAAAATTACACACAGCATCGAAAAAAAATAATCTAAAAACATCTCCAATAAGAAACATATATAAAAAAAGATATCGCAGACCCTTTAAGGCGATCTGATACTAACACGAATGAACCCTTCCGAAGACACGCCATATCTCCCTTCACGCTTCATTTCAGACGCCCCAGATGCTTTAAGAATATTATATCTAGATATTACTATTGTTACTCGTCTAAGAAAATTCTAAAGATCGTCTCTTTAGGTATTGTCCCTTTTTTACGCGACTGCGCGACACAAAGAAGAGTAATGTATTTGTAGGGCGCTGTTGTCTTTTGTTGTTTTTTTATTTTGAGATACACTTAAGGATATACTTATAGCGATTTTTTACCTTAACCAACGCGTTTTCAGTCAGACACTGTGCCGCTGCGCCACAATGGCCTTTAACAAATATTATTAATTTAAAACTTGTTTTATGGAGCACTTGATCTATTTTAAATTTCCAATTTGCAAGAAAATATCGATTTTTTATATAAAATGGAAGCGATAGCTAATTTAAGAGTAAAGTTGTTTTTTAATTAAAACGGCCACGTGCCACGACACTGTTACGGTTATGTTCAACCGTGATAATGTCGTTGGCTTAACGTTATTATGCTATACTTTATAGCAAGTATATAGCAGTATATAACATTTTAATAATATTATTTTTATTAAATTGAAATGATAAGTGCAATGGGTTTTTTTTTTATTTACAAAACATAAATATTTTAGAGATATTTTAGTTTGCTGGAGGCATCAATTATATTTATTTTCAAGTTCTGGTAGCAATATATAGTGCGGCGTTGAGGTCCGACACACAGTGCCTTAAAAACTGATCGGAACTAGTGAATGGAGTGTTTTTGTACGGCTCCCTCTGCTTACCATACGGGATACAGCGTAATGCCAATAAAAAAAATCATAATTTTTATTGACGTTACGCTGCATTTGTGATATCCTATCCTTAAACCGGTAAAAAGTATTATTTTTATTTTGTTATAGAGTTTTTTTTTTGTTAAACAATGGACAAATAGAATATAATGTTAGTTACTCAATTTTTACACTTTTCACTCATTTTAAAGTAGAAATATTTGAAACAAATAGCATTTTTTTTTCAGCTTTATCCTGTATCTTGCATAGCAGGATAGGAAGAACATAGTGTCAGAACGTTCTATTCTTTCCTTTCCATTAGAATTATATAAATATATAAACGGAAGTGGAACTCAACGCCGGAAGGAAAGGAAATAAAAATAATTAACTCCATACTATAATCATAGTGTGGAGTGTATAAATGGCATATGTATGGTTTAACTCAAACTTTTCGTATACTGAAATTGAAACTTTACTTTCATAATATTACTTCTATATTTTACACACAGTGCACAGATAAATATAATTTAGTAATATACAAAACAAGAAAAGCACGGACAACGCTATCAGACTACACACAAATAGACACACACACACTAACACACATACTCACACACACACACACACATACTGACAAACACACACCCACACACACACACACACACACACACACACACACACACACACACATAGACACACGCGCGCGCGCGCTCTCACGCACACACGCACATACGCACATACAAATTCATACATTTATGGCCCCCTTAGAATTTATTTATTGTTTTTATTTTTTTTGGTTAGTTCATTCTGTTATACTTATTTATGTGTACTTGTCTTCTGTTATACTTATTTATTATTTTTAAGTTTAAATGTACCAAACGGAGAAGCGAGTCATTTCCAACACAAGTATCTTCGATTACTTACTGAGAAGACTCAGCGACTCAACTTGTAAAAAAATTATGTGAATAAAGCTGTTTTTATTTTATTTTTTAAACTTACAGCCAATGATAACCTACCGTATAAATTTATAAGTTAAATTCTATATTATACATATAAAATTTCGTCTAAGTAGATTTGAATCTACAATCATCGCGTTGCACTTAAAACAACTGAACGACGTCACGTTAACATGATGATATTTTTAGTACGTAGTATATAAAAAGGAAGAAAGGAAAAGGAGCGTGAGTAATGTAGGCTATAAAAGATTTTCAGTATAATTTATCTTGAAGTTATCTATAAGAATAGCTTAATAATAAGCCAGTCTTGTTTCTATTGATAAAATAGGTTAGGTCCAGGAATTAAGCTATTTTTAAAGTGAGAAAGAGTCTAACAGACATACACTCCATAATATGTATTTTTGCGTATATTAACTTAACTTGCGTAACTTCTTATTCTTATTCTTTTTATTTACGTCACTTCATTCTTGTTTTTTGGATAGAAGGATAAAAAATATAACTTGGTGGAAGTCTCATGAGTTCAGAAATAAATATTTCCAAAAAAAATGTTTCAAATTCCCCAGAAAAGCTGTGTTACAATATTTATTTATTTGTTTAGCTAGAAGCTGTATCCTGCGTATAGCAGGGTAAGTAGAACGAACCTGGGAACCAAGTGTACACTTCGTTACCCATTAAAATACTTCTCGTTCCGTTCCACTTTTCGTCGAATTCTTGAGGCATTGCTTGTAGTGGCTGGACACAAAGCCTCGTAAATAAATCGTAAAAAAGAAAACATTAAATATTTAATTTTCCCACGTGGGAACTGATCCTACAATCTTACAGTAGCGTGTGCCCCACGAACAACCTCTAATAACTTAACCTACAATATAATGTAATATGAAAGAAATATAATACAATATTTTTAAGTATATCAACACTCGATTACACCACATCTCTGTCACACTCGCCCTATTAAACACATATTGTGATAACGCAAATAACCGCCGCTAATCCTTCTTGAGTGATGAAAATAAGTGGTGTGGGCGTGTGTGTGAATATTGTATGAATTGGATGATGTTTTTATGCAGTAGAGGTATATAGCGTGTGTTTTGTGAAGAAGATGAATGCTGTGATACTATGGATAGTGGCCGTCGTGGTCCAGGGGCACAAGGGTGTGACTGTAACGGTTGTGGGTTCAATCCTCATTCGAGAAAATGAAGTATTGATTTAAATTTATATTTCCATTTCTTCGCTCTAGTGTCAAGGCAAAGCGCAGCGTGGAGTTCCGCCACACAACATGCAATGCCTCCAATATTCGGTGGAAAGTGGAGAATAGAGTATCTTAACACTACATTCCCTGTGCCTACCCTGCTATGTGCGGGATACAACGTGAAGCTGATTTAATTTTGATTTTACTAAATACTAGCCTTTAACTATAGACAGGCAGTCTCACAGACCGCTACTATTTGCAAAAACCCTATGTACTCCACTTCCCCGTACACTCCGCTCTTACAACGCTCAGTAGTTGTCTTTGTGGCAAAATGCCTTCGAAGGCGGGAAGTTGCGTTCCCGGTTGCAAATCATCCCGCGGTACGCTATCTCTCGTCCGTCCGTTCCGTACAAAAAAAAACGAACTATGATTGATTTAGTTTTAACTAATATGCAATCAGAATGTCAAAAAATATTGAACTTTTGTTTTAAAGCGTTGAAAATCAACGTCTCCGTCACAATAAAAGGCAAATTTGCACTTGAAAATGTCTTCAGTTCTTTAAATCATTGCACAATATCTTTCAATAATTTTATGTTTATTAAACTTATTTCAGAATTTTAATTTTGTAAATTCAGAAGAAAATTTTTATTTTTTATATTTGGTAGAGCTTAAAAATTTACAGGTAACTAGTTTAAAATGTCAAAAGATTTTTTTTAGTCTTGGTTCTTATTTGATCTCAGGCAAAATAAAGACTGAAAGGTGCCTTATATTGTTATTTTCTTACATATATAAGGAAATAAATAATGATAACTTTATTACATATATTATATAATTTAAATTTGTTGTCCCTTAAGAACATGAAAAATGAAGTTACTAAAAAAATAATTAACTTATAACAAAACCTATTATAAAAAAATAGCGGTCCCTGAGACGTAGTGCCCACGAGTATGTTACAATATTTTGAAACCCACAAAATTTGGATACTTTCTTTATAGATACAAATTTGCCAGCTTTAAACTATAATCCAAAGCGTCGACAATGTATTGCTATAAATTGTCGACCCTTTGGGAAATATTAAGGCCGTCTCGTACGGTCAAGAGGCCAATATTATATATTGACAGCTGACGAGGTTTTGTTTTATTAGCCGTTGTAGCTCAGCAGAGGAATCTCTAATCTCAATTATTGTATATAGCGTGTGTTTTGTGAAGTAGAAGAAGTGAATGTCAAATAACTAATTCAAGTAAGAAGTTACAATTCAATGAGAATCGAGGCGCAGAGGTACAAGCGTGTGACTGTAAAAGCGACCGGTTGTGGGTTCACATCCTATTTGTGGAAATAAAATATTTAATATTGTCATTTCTTTGCTCTTGTGTTGAGGCAAAGCGCGGCGTTAAGTTTTGTTACTCAACACGCAATACCTCCAGAATTTGGCTAAAATGGGGAATGGAGAATCTCAACTTTAGATTTCCAAAAGTGTAATTTTTCTTAGGCCCAGTGGCTGGCTAAAAACCCAGTGTTAAGACACTCCATTCCCCGCTTTCCTTTCAAATTCAAGACATCGTCATTCTCAATTACATCTAAGTTAAAAGTTACAAAAAGAAACTACTAAAAGTTTATTTCAAGCAAAATACGTCGCCACGTACCATACAAAATATTGGTCGTTTATAAGGCGACATCTGGCCTTTATTACTATTAGTTTTTATCTGTAATAATACGAGTACTGTATATGGACTGTACATGGTATTGTAAATTCGAGTTAAATTTACTTATTTTCTTTAGGTTCACGTGGTATCTTATATGTAGCAGGGTAGGCTGAGGGAACCTAATTTATAACACACTAACTTTCTGCCTAATTATCGAGACCTTCTGTGTTTAGTGGCGGAACTCAACAGCGCATTTTGTTTTATTACCTAGAGTGGAAATCGAACCCACAACGGCCTTTCAAATAATACTTGACAATTATATCGTTTTCGAATTATTTTGCTATCCTTTTAGATAAAAATAGATTTATGTGACAGAGACAGCAGTCTTATAAGCGCAATGGTCGTGGATTCCCACTATTGACCCTAATTTTACAAGGGAGCTGTCAAGGATAGGTGCAGGAGGCAATAGATTTATAAATATGATTTTATTTAATATTTCAAAACCAATCTTGTAATGAGAGAACGGAGGAACATAACACTATTCTTTGCACTACAATTCCTTTGACTTTGCTTTGTTTCGCTCTATTATAGATTAGCAACTTCATCGAAATATAAATGGAAGTTCACTTTAAGTTGAAATGATAATCGACATCTTTGAGGGGGGCTGACAGTAATTTATCCCTACATAAAGAAATCCTATTCTCAAAGAAAATAATACTGGTCAAAACTAATGACATTTACATATATCTTCTATATTATCTTTCTGAAGTGAAATTGACGTTCGTTTCATATAAAGTTAAAATACACTTATATTTTATGAAAGGTCGGAAGTCCCAACGTTTTGTGCTTTGGCATAAAGAAATATCCTTTTGGGATGAATTGAGTGGTTTAAGGAATAGTTGTAAAGTGTTATATTTTTTGTAACACTGTCGATATGGAAAAATAGATTATTATTATCGTCGAAGGTCAGGTTAAAATCTAACTGGAGGTCGTGGTGGGTTCGAATACCACTTGGGGTAATGAATTATTTTCCTTTTTCATTTTGATAAAAAATACCGTGTTGTTAAGTTTCACCATTCAACAAGCAATGTCTTGGAAATTGGGGAAACTGAAGTGTCTTAACATTAGCTAGAAGGAGCTTATAAACATATTAATGAGATCAGTATATCAAATATATTATTATAAAGTAAATGCAGTTATAATATCTTTTTTTAAGTAATAATTCATATCATTTTTTTCTTTCAGCTGCACGCTATTTGCAGAGTAGGCGAAGTGAAAAATGCACGAAGAAATGGAAATATAAATTTAAGTAAATACTTCATCTCCTCGAGTGGGGATCGAACCCACAACCAGTCGATTTTACAGTCACACTTTGTACCCCTGCGCCACGACTGGCCTCATGTCATATTTATGATAAAAGATACCTTCTACTACTCCATTTCTATTTTCTGGAAAATTTTATAGAAACAATTTTGTAATAATATGCTTAATAGAGTAAATATTAAACAGCACTAGTAACATTATACAGAATACTCTAAATTTTCATTACATCACTTTTATTTTAGATATTTTTTTGTGATTCTCATTTTACTTGTACATTGTGTATAATATCATTGGAATTATTTACTAGCATAGCGTGTACCTGTTAACGCGATGGTTATGGGTTCTATTCTTCTTCGTTGGATGGATGGTTCTTGGGGGAATTCTTACTTAAACAACAAAATAAATCGCGGCGTTAAGTTCCGCTGCTCTACACGCAATGTTTTGAAAATTGGATGGTGCGTGAAGAACGGTTAAGTCTGACTCAACACCCCTCGATCAGTAAATAACCTCAGTTATTTCATTCCCTACTGAAAATTCCTAGAACAATGCACAATTTCACAATAAAAATCCACAGAATGTTGATTGACCAAAAAATAAGCTTTTTAATAATTAAAGAGCTCCATTAAACATTTCTTTGTTGTTCCATTAACGGTTCAATATTTGTAAATAGCTGAAAGGTTTTTTTTTATAAATCCTTTTTGTATGGAAACAAGGGTTGTAACAAAGTATCGCCGCTCTGGGACAATAAAATATATTCGGTAATAGGGACGAATGGTGTACCGATTCAGAAAAAATCTAGAGACGTCGTACGTATCGTGTCGTAGAAATCGGAAAATCTGATTTGAATGAATAAATTACGTTTTGTTTGTGCTGTTTGTGTTTTGTGTAACCGATGTTTTTATACTTTTGGTATATTTCTAAAAATGTTCAGTATTAGTATCCTTAGAGATACAATAATATATAAGGAACCTAAAAAAATTGTATGTAGCAGAATTCGAACCCGTGCCTGCCGAAAACTGAATGTAGGTTTCCAGGTGTAGAAAATGTTAAAAATTTAATTGTAATAAATAGCTTTCTTTCTTGATGAAACATGACCATTCTTAGCAATAAGCAATCTCAATAGAAATACCAACAATATGAAAATGTTCTAACAAGCATATAATAAGGACTTCGACGTAGCAATAAGAACGTATGGCTTAAAGGTCAAGCGCTTTGTTCCGCCACGTTAAAATATTAGTATATTTCTAAAAAATATGTTTTAATATACAAAGAACTTCTAAACAATGCCTAATCATCAACTTCTAAACAATGCCTAAATCAACTTGTAAACAATGCCTAAAATAATGTAAGCAAATATTAGCACAAAATACATGTCAGTTGTGTATAAAATAATAATAAAACAGTATGCAGTAACGGAAGTGTCTTAATAGAAATGGAGTTGGAGATGGACTCTTATTCCCGCTATGTGTGGTATAAAACAAAATTCAAAAATATGCGATATATATAATATTTACCTATGTCAAAATATAATTTTAATAATACTTTGTTAGGAACGTATATAAAATTGAACGTAGCGGGATTTGAACCCGCGCTTCTTAGAAATCGTCTAAGCGTTTTGACTACTAAGCCATACGTTCTCATCAACCTAATTCCATCGTTATCAAGAAGCGCTTAACGGATTCAAATATCCTGCACGTTCAATTTTTTCTACGTTTCTAAAAAAGTATATATTAAAAAAAAATATATTTTTTATACGAAGTGGTGGAGCTAAACGCCGCGGACTTTAAATCTTGGTAGAAAATTAAAACTATTTATTCCCCGACTAGGCCAAACAAACTCAGGCACAAGTCGCATTAACTGTCAGACCATATCCTACTGCACCACAATAACCTCAAAAAATTATGAGCTTCATAGTGTATTCCGCTCACAGCAGATAGGCAGAGGGAACCTCGGAACCGAGTGTTAAGACACTTTGTTCCGATTAAGGCACTTTCGTTCGCCCTTTCCGCTAATCACTTAAGGCATAACACACAACCGGTGTTCGATACCCGCTCGGGGGAATTGAATATTTAATTTTTTAACATTTTTTTAAAGTTTTATTCCAATCTTAGGGAAAAAAAATTCTTATTTAAAAAACGTATAAAAATTTGAACGTAGCGGGACTCGAACCCGCACTTCCTGAAAACCGACCAGGCGCTCAGACCACTAAGTCATACGTTCTCATCAAGCGACGTCGAAATTTTTATACGCGCCGGTTCAAGTCCCGCTATGTTCAAATTTTTATACGTTTTCTCAATAAATATACATATTTAATGTTATTAAATAACATTCAATATTTAATTCCCCCGTGCGGGTATCGAACACACAACTGTCGCGATTACAACATCACATTTGGGCCGGCCTCAACAAACTTAACAAAAATCTACAGAACCATATAAAAATACCCTATAATAATAAATTATTTATTTTTAATATTATTTTAAAGTATTGGCGACTTTATATTTTATTACTTATATTGATACATTTAACACTCTATTATAGTACAAATCGTTAAGCACTCGAGTAAAACTTTCTCACGCCAATAGTCTTTGGAGGCGATAAATCATAACTACGAAAGCAATCGAGAGCTTTCACACAGCTCTAACTCAAGCAGCCATTGAAAATATTATAAAAAATTGCACTTAAATTGATGAAGTAGTTAATAAATTTTATATATATATTTTTTCAGCTTTATGTCGCACAAAGCAGGGTAGGCAGAGGGAACCTAGTGTTACGACGCTCCGTTCCCCATTTTCCTCCGAGTTCTGGAGGCATTGCGTGTTGAGTGGCAGAACTCAACGCCGCGGTTAACCTCGACACCAGAGCGTTGAAATGGAAATATAAATTTAAGTAAATATTTCATCTCTTCGAGTCGGGATCGAACCCACAACCAGTCAGTTTTACAGTCACACTTCGTGCCGCTGCGGCACCACTGGCCTCTATTACATTTTATATTTAAATTTTTTAATTTTAATTTTATTAATAATTACTATTTAAGACTTGGCTGCACCAAGCCAATAAACTTGCGTGATTGTAAATGCGACGGTTGTGAGTTCGATTGCCACTTTGAGGAATAAAGTACTTAGTATTTTTATTTACTCTAGTAACGGGGCAAAGCGAAAATACGGTGGGAAGTGGGGAACGGAAAGTCCTAATCCTCCAAGGTTCCCTCTGCCTATCCTGCTAAGATCGGGAAACAGCTTGAAGCAAAAAAAGGGTATGGTGGAGTGGAGCAGCGTCTGACTGTAATTGCTATGATTAAGTCGTGGCACAGCTGGGACGTAGTTTATTGCAAAAGATAATAATGACTTCAAATTCCTTTCTAGCGTTCTGTTTAGGGTATATACGGCATGTATATATATCTTTCTGGGGCTAAACAGTACATAGTGCGTTCCTATCATGTATTTGGATTTAAACAATGCCATTAGTAAAGGCCATAAAGCAGAACAAATATCGACATATTATTTAAATCTCTCAGTTTAATAAAATGATGATTTTTAGCTCTAACCCCAATTTGCCTTGTCCCAATTTGCCTTGTCTTGAACAAGGCATCGTGACTAACGGAACTCCACACCACGCCACCAGAGCCTCACACTCCGTTCCCCACTTCCGAGTTCTGAAGGCATTGCGTGTTGAGTGGCGAAACTAAACGCCGCAAATATAATCTACTTCTAAATCTTCAAAGCACGTGTCCAAAGAAAAGTATCATCATTATAAAAGATCTGGAATCAAATCCAAGTAGAGTCATAGGGAGCCATTGGTGCATTAAACATTAAATAGCCTTTCATGTTACACGAATCTCATGAATGATTCAGTGGCTATCGCTATAGACAATACACGCTTGTACTGTTACGGATCATGTCAAACAAATACAATGGCATCGAACCGTCTGCATTCATCGACTATAGGGTGGCTGTCTTATAGAAAACTGGAATATTATATTATTAAAAATTAAAATAAATCAAAAATTAATCAGCTTCACGCTGTATCCCGCACATACTCGTAGCAGGGTAGATAGAAATTTAGTGTTAAGACACTTCCTTCCCCGCGTTCCGCAGAGTTTTTCGAGGCATTGCGTGTAGAGTGGCGGAACTCAACGTCGGCCGCCTTGGTGCCAGAGCGACGAAAGGAAAATATTAATAAATTACAATTTCCCTGAGTGGGGATCGAACTCACAGCCGTAGCGTTAGAGTTACAGCCTTGTGTTACTGCGCCACGATGGCCTCATTACTATTTATTACTACCAATAATTACTATTAATTCTTACTAAATTAATTTCCAATTGTAATTTATGTATGCATATAAATTAGGCGGTTGTGGTGTAATTGTAAAGGCGGCAGTTGTGGGTTCTATTTTCACTCGGAGATTTTAATTTTTAATTATGAACGTTTGAGGCCAGTCGTGGCGTCTTCTTTCTGCCGAATTTGAAGGCAGTGCGTGTTGAGTGGCAGAACTCGGCGCCGCGCTTAGCCTCAACACTAGAGCGAAGAAATGGAAATATAAATTTAAGTAAAATATTTAATTTATATTATTTTCTAATAAAGCTAGAATTTAACAACGTATATTAGATGCTTTTTATGGAGTTGTATATATTTTTAGCTTCACGCTGTATTTCACACATAGTAGGGCAGGCCCTCTGCCTGCCCTACCCTATCTCGGCACCTAGTGTTAAAACGCTCCGATCCTGTTAAAGACATTTGCGTTCCCCACTTTTTGTCAAATTCTGGAGGCATTGCGTGTTTATATATTAAAAAAATAGTAACCTCGTTTAACATATATATAACCGATGAAATCTAGACTGTCCTATCAAACAACAACATATGGTATCACCAGCGTATTTTTCAAATACAGACAGCGAGACGTCAGTGGAAGAAATTACTTTTCCATTCTCACTTGTTGCTGGGACCGCGACGTCGATGTGAACTAGTTCAGGCGTACATACTATAGTACTATCTGAATATATGTAGTTTAATAAAGAGGATATTTCAATATTCGGATGTTTTTAATCTTCTTCTTTTTTTAATTTGAGATGCTATTTGATTTTTTTTTGATGATTGAATTTAATAGAAAAACGTTTTTCTTTCCTAAGTGTGGAATAACACTTTAAAAATGTTAAAAAAAAAGAAAAAGGTTTATTTATTTTATTTGTAAAACAACAGTTTTAGATACGTACGACCGGCAAACGCGATATTTGGGAAATTCTGGGATAAAATATAGAATTTTAAATCGCATCTATTGGTCAATGAAAATCAGTTCAATTGTTATGAAAATTAGCCCGGAAAGATAAATAGTCAAACAGGCAAAAATTATAAAATTCAGTATTGTATTTTTGTATCGTGTAAATAACGAAAACATTGAACATATAATTTAAAAAAAAACGGTTATTATGAAATCACAGACCAGACAGACACTACAATTTTATAGGAACGCCCAACAGAAGTGAGTGGAGTAGTTCCAGAGATTTTAACGTTTAAAAAAACAAACAATCTCATCCGAATATATTGCTATATATAGACTATAGCTTAAACTAAAATGGAATTCAATACCTCATCTGATAGAAGAATTACTTAGAAATTCTCTATAAATTTAGTTTCGCTCTCCATTCAATTTAATAAAAGAGACAGACTGTGTGAGATATAAAATAATAATGTTAAAAAATCGAACTAGTGAATACGTGCCGTATAAGTTTGATTGGGTTTTATTGCCCTGATTGAATGGAGTGTCTAGCACTGTCTGCGACCGAAATTGCCAATTTAAATGCATAGATAGAGGTAGATGTATTCTGTGAAGCAATAAAATGTAAATAGAAAAAAAAACGGTAAGTATATATTTAAGGCCGGTCGTGGCCCAGGGGCACAAAGTGTGACTGCAAAATCGACTGGTTGTGGGTTCGATGCTAACTCGAGGAGATGAAATATTTATTTATATTTATGTTTTCATTTCTTCGCTCTGGTGTCGAGGCAAAGCGCGGCGTTGAGTTCCGCCACTCAAGAACTTGGCGGAAAGTGGGGAACGGAGTGTCTTAATCCTAGGTTCCCTCTGCCTATCCTGCTATGTGCGGGATACAGCGTGAAGCTGAAAAAAAAAAAAAAAAACGATTTTTATATTTATTTAAAATTTCCAGTAGTTTTATAGGTTTTTTGGAATTTATCACAATGTCGTTTTAGAATTATTTTCATGAATTTGCTATTATTAATATCGTATATAGAATGCCGTAATCTAATATTGTGTTTAAGATTGTTTTTTTATTTTTTCGCTTTACATATTTTCCCATATAAGTATTTCCCATGTATAAAGATGAGACCTAGTGTCTAGATTAGTGATAATAACCTTTCTAAAATGTTTAATGCTATTAATGTATGTTAAAAATATATGTGTCAAAAATTTTTATGCATATTTTTTAATATTTGGAAATTGATTTGTCCATTTAAGAAACAAAATGATAGGTTCTAAAAAGAGATCACTATGAAATTGTAAACAAAACACAGTAAGTAAAATTTCAAAACATATAATAAAAAACTGATTTCTTCTTCATTTTCACCGCTAGCACCGCATCCTCGCTAGTACCTGCCATTCTGTGTATCCCTTCATTACGGATTCCATCAGCTAAGATGACTCCGCATATCCTACGAAGAGATCGCATCTCCACAGCATTCATCTTTCTTTCATTCTTCTTCTGTAATACCCAAGTTTCGCTGCCGTATAACAGAGTCGGTACCAACTCTGCATTGTGTACGGCCAAACGTGTTTCGCCATCTCATCAATGCAGTTAAGGCTCCGTTAACCCTGTTACCGGCAGCAATACGCCTTTCTACACCTATATCGTTGAGTTCCGTCACTCAACATGCCATACCTCCAGAATTCGGCGGAAAGTAGGGAAAGGAGTATCTACCTACCCTGCTGCGGGATACATCGTGAAACTGATTTGAGTTTTATATATTTTAATAATAAATAATAATCCAATCCTTCGAGTGGAGATCGAACCTACAACCATCGCGTTACAGTCATTCTATTGTGTCCCTACCAACGATGGCCTCTAAATTTAAATTAAAATATATGGTAAAATTAATTCAATGTGACAAAGTTATGCTTTTAAAATTAAAATAAATAAAAATGAAATCAAATACTTATTAATTATATCTATATAATATATATGAATATTAAATCAACGAACTATTACAACAGTTTTAATGGACACTTATTTCAAATTAACACCAACTGAATGATGTGAAACACTATGTACATTGCGATGGGCCCGTGGTCTACTTGAATACTCTAATCACCTAATTGATATTTTGATCCTGTCAAACAAAATTATACGTAATAATTATTTACGGCAATTATTTAAGATTTTGCCTTTTTTTGTTACATTTGGCAAGGCTGGTAGGTAGCCCATTATATGCAATGCATAGGGCATTGCATATAATGCGAAGCGACAGGACTAAAGTTGTACCGAGTTCAGTTTTGAATGGCCCCCCTTAACTATCAAATTGTCCTTCAGTAGGGCGTGGGCCCCACGTTGGGAAACACTGGTCTAGATATTATTTTCTTGATTTTCGATCATCGATATTCTTTGGGGTTTTTCGAGCTATGCCAAAGAGCGGAAAAATAAAAATAACTTGTTCCCTCGATCGAACCAACACCTTTGCCTTTACAGTAAGATACTACTGTACCACCTAAAAAACATATATTAGAGGCCATTATGGTGATAATGGATAATTATATAAGTGTTTTCATAAATACAAGATGTAATATTTAATAATCTCGCCCGGATAATAAGATTTCCGTCTATGTGCAGTATACAGTGTAAAGATACAAGAAAAATCCAAATGGAATTGCTGTGAAGTGTTCGAAATAACAAGTTTACATATAACATTTACTTTCGAATGACATTTTTTAATTAAAATTTTTCATATAAAAATATATAAAATTTTCCCAATATTTATTTAGTACCAAACTTCTTCTTACTAATAAAACTTACTCATATAATTTACTATTACTGTATAATAAACATTAAGAATATGCAACACTCGACTAATTGTAAATACTATTCCCATTAGATATTAAACTTCACTTGAGTCCTGAACGAAGCGCAAACTTCATATACACATATCTGAGAGCACTAAGTACTTAATTCAATATAGCTTAGTAAATATTATTTAATAGTAATAGTAATGTTATTCTTTTTATCAGCTTCACGCTGTATCCCGCACACAGCAGGGTAGGCAGAGGGAAGCTGTTAAGACACTCCGTTCCCCACTTTCTGCCGAATTTTGAAGGCATTGCGTGTTGAGTGGCAGAACTCACCGCCGCGGTTTGCCTCGACACCAGAGCGAAGAAATGGATTTATAAATTTATGTAAATATTTCATCTCCTCGAGTGGGGATCGAACCCATAACTAGTGCGTAGCGTTTTGCGCTCCCTTGTCACTGACTACCCCGCTAGAGATACAGCGTGAACCTAAATTAAGTACGTAATTATTTATCACTATTATTACTATACTATCTGGATATACTGGAAATTATCTATTTATTTGAAGCCAGTTATCGCGTAGGAGCAGCAGCGTGTGACTGTAAGCGCGACAGGATGTGGGTTCAATCCTACTCGAGGGAGTATAATATTTATGTTTCTTATTTCCTNAGGGTAAGCAGAGGGAACCTGGGAACCTAGAACTAAGACAATCCCTTTCCCCTTAAGACGTTTCCATTCTCCACTTTTCACCGAATTCTGAAGGCAACGCGTGTTGCGGCGGAACTCAACGCTGCGCTTTGTCGCGTTATCAGAGCAAGCAAAAGAAAATTTTAAATATTTCATTTCTTCGAGTGGGAATCAAACCCACAGCATATGACGTTTACAGTCACACCCTTGTGCCCCTGCGCCACGACGGCCTCAACGTCTCTTAGTGAAATATTTTTTTTTTTATTTTATGCCGCATCGTGAGGGAATTCGATTGTTAAGACACGAAACATTCCGTGTTGATTGGCGATATTCAAAACCGCACTTCTCTTGTGGAAATCGAACCCATAACCGCACACATAACTCATGAACACATGTTACGGCGCCTATACAACCAAAAAAAAGTTTGTTGGAAAAAATCTTAAAAAAAAAAGTTTGAAATAAGTACGGCAAGTAATATTTGATAAAAAACAAAAAGCAGTCTATCCTTTTCATCTTTTATCAAAGGAAATTGTTTATATTGAGAGTCAACTGTGTTTTCGAACGGAACTGACATCGCCGGCGTTGATTTGAGAAAATAAAAGGTCGTTTCATTACCAAAATTAATAAGGATTTATTAATTTTGACATGGTCTGTGATGTATTTTCCTGATTCTTGGGAAAGTTTTCGGTTTTCCCCTTAGTTTAGGTTAAAATCAGGCATTATTTATTTTGTACTCTTCCTTATTTTGCAATGTATATATATATATATATACATTGCAAAATAAGGAAGAGTACAAAATAAATAATGCCTGATTTTAACCTAAACTAAGGGGAAAACCGAAAACTTTCCCAAGAATCAGGAAAATACATCACAGACCATGTCAAAATTAATAAATCCTTATTAATTTTGGTAATGAAACGACCTTTTATTTTCTCAAATCAACGCCGGCGATGTCAGTTCCGTTCGAAAACACAGTTGACTCTCAATATAAACAATTTCCTTTGATAAAAGATGAAAAGGATAGACTGCTTTTTGTTTTTTATCAAATATTACTTGCCGTACTTATTTCAAACTTTTTTTTTTAAGATTTTTTCCAACAAACTTTTTTTTGGTTGTATAGGCGCCGTAACATGTGTTCATGAGTTATGTGTGCGGTTATGGGTTCGATTTCCACAAGAGAAGTGCGGTTTTGAATATCGCCAATCAACACGGAATGTTTCGTGTCTTAACAATCGAATTCCCTCACGATGCGGCATAAAATAAAAAAAAAAAATATTTCACTAAGAGACGTTGAGGCCGTCGTGGCGCAGGGGCACAAGGGTGTGACTGTAAACGTCATATGCTGTGGGTTTGATTCCCACTCGAAGAAATGAAATATTTAAAATTTTCTTTTGCTTGCTCTGATAACGCGACAAAGCGCAGCGTTGAGTTCCGCCGCAACACGCGTTGCCTTCACAATTCGGTGAAAAGTGGAGAATGGAAACGTCTTAAGGGGAAAGGGATTGTCTTAGTTCTAGGTTCCCAGGTTCCCTCTGCTTACCCTGCAATGTGCGGGGTATATCTTAAACATAAATATATTTATTCACAAAGTTTTTATAAATACACAAATTCTTCCTACTTTTCTTTCATAAAAAGAAAATTTATGCAAATTCACACACTCTTTACAAGATTACGAAAAATTGATCAGAATCTATTTAACGTTTGACCAAAGATAGGTTGATCGGAGCACATTGATTGACACTATAAGGTATTAAACATGTTTAGGGTAGGTAAAATCTAATAAAATCTAATTTTATACATAATAAAGGTCACTCATGGCGCAGGGGTATAAGCGTACAACTGAAGATGCGACAGGTCGTAGGTTCGTTTTGCAATCGAGAAAATGTAACATTTAATAATTTCCTCGCTCTGGTAACAATTAAAAGCGCGGCGTTATGTTCTGCCACTCAACATGAAATGCCTCCAATATTCGGCGGAAAGTTGTAATCTAAAGTGTCTTAATGGGAACAGAGTTCCTCAATGCTAGGTTCCCATGTTCCCGTTACCTACCCCGCTACACGCAGGTTACAGCCTGAAGAAGGAATAAAAAAATATGTACAAATATTTATAAAACAAGGTAGCGGGACCCAAACCCGCACCTCTCAGATACTATCTTAAACGATTCCCAAGGTATGCAGGTTTGAATCCCGCTACGTTTAATGTTAAAAAGTTTTCCAAGCGTAAAACATTTTTTTTTTCAATAAAAATATTTCAAACTCAAAATCACTTATCACATTTATTATAATACTGTAGGTACCATCCACATAATAATATAATGTAGCGTATTAAAATACATATGTATACATATTGTACAAAGGCGGGCACTGAACCCGCACTAATTCGTTAAGTGACACATTTCCTCGCGAGCTTCAATAATGCTTTGTTATACGTTAGATGTACTCTAGAATGATAATATAATGTCAGATTTGAATTTACTTCTGTGTAATATAATTTGCACTATAATATTTCATTCTGAGGCCTGTCGTGGCGCAGTGGCACAAAGTGTGACTGTAAAACCGATTGGTTATGGGTTCGATCTCCACTCGAGGAGATGAAATATTTACTTAAATTTATATTTCCATTTCTTCGCTCTGGTGTCGAGGCAAAGCGCGGCGTTGAGTTCTGCTACTCAACACGCAATGCCTCCAGAATTCGGCAGAAAGTGGCGAACGGAGTGTCTTAACACTAGATTCCCTCTGCCAAAGACAACTAATTGCGCAGTGGCGAAACACAACGCCGCGCTTTGCCTCAACACTAGAGCGAAGAAATGAAAATATACATTAAATTAAATATTTGAATATATGATTCTGTTATTCATTACATAATGTTTTACTTACTATATAAAGTAATTATTTAGCTTCACGCTGTAATCCGCATATAGAAAGGTAGGCAAAGTTTGGTGCTTAAACACTCCTTTTTCACCCAATTTCCGAGACATTCTTTGTTGAGTGGTAGAACTCAACGCTGCAATTTGTCTTATTACTGCTAGGAACAGCGAGAGAATTAAAATAATTCATTCAGAACTCACAACCGACCCGTTTACAGTCAGATACTGTGCCGCTGCGCCACGACAACCTCATACTCATACATTGCGGTATATCTATAGGCATTATAATATATTGATTGCAGCCCACACCGTACTTTGACCTTTTACTTAACCAGAATCAACATTTTTTTGATATAACGACTAATATAAAAGTTAATCATTGATTTTACGGTCAAATTTAATCGACGATAGGTTTTATATGGCGACAACGTGTTAATGAATACTTAAAAGATATCCTAAGGACATCATCAATTCTTAGCAGAAATATTTTTTTTTGGACTTAATTATATTATATAAAAACTAATTATATTTTCGTATAACAGTTTTAGTTTTGCTTTACGATTTTTTCCCATATAGTAGGTTAAAGAGCACCTAGTGTCAAAGTAATCGGTTTTCAATGTTCCCTTCGATTTCCTAAAATTGTATTATATTAAAAGGTGTGATTAAACGCTACTCATTTTCCTTACGGAGTGGGTAAAGAAAATATTTCGCATTTCACCTCAACTTGGGATCCAAACCCTCAATCATTGTGTTTACCCGCACACTATTTCATAGGGATATAGGCATTCATAAGGAACCGCCGGGTATTCAGAGGGAACCTTAGCACTCTAAGACACTTCGTTCCTCATTTCCCGCTGAATTCTAAAGGCATTGTGTGTTGAATAGCGGAACTCAACGCCGCGCTTTTGCCTCGTCACCAGAGCAAGAAAGGAAAATATTAAATATTTCATTTCCCCGAGAGGGAATTGAACCCACAACCGTTGCGTTGACAGTCGCACGCTTGTGCACGTACGCAAAGCTCAGTACTCTTTTTCAATAAATTTTATCGATGTGTGTATAAAATATTTTTTAACAATATTTACTATTTGAACGTTACTAGACACATTCCGTGTTTGATTATTTTTCCACCGTCCATTTATTTTTCCAATATAGCAGTAACAGTTGATTAAAACTTTGAAACAAATAAATCCAAAAATTTCTATTGGAAAACTTTTCAATGAACACTTAATGAGCAAATAAAAGTCAAAAACGAACAAGTGACTTGATTTATCTGGTTTAAAAAAATATTCCAGAACTCGGCGGACAGTGGGGAATGATGTGTATTATTGGGAAGTGTCTTAACTAGTGTTAAGACACTTAGTGGATTACCCTCTGCTTACCCTGCTTTGTGTGGGATACAGCGTGAAAAAAAAATGGTGGATTTCGTTAAAAAATGGAATATTGCACTACTTGATCCTAGCAACAAACATATAAGAAGATATATAAATCTAATACTTTTAAAATTATAAACCTGACGCGTCTGTTTGATTAAACGTGTAGATCTCAGGAACTATTTGTTGAATAGAATTTTTTGTTCATTTACCGAGCAGAGCTTACAGGCTTACTATATATTATCATTTGATCTATTTTGATATAACCAACTGTAACTGGGGTCACAGTTACCTTGAACACATCGTCACTCACGCCCCTGCGCTACGACTGGCCTAATTTAAAAATTGAACATATGACTACATCTGACTAAATTAAAATTACCATTTCACAGCTTTTTATTTTTCCGCTTTGGTAGACAGAGCATGGCGCTGAACTCTGCCACACTACACGCAATGTCTGGAAAATTGGGTGTGAAAGGACGGTGGGGATAGAGTACTAATTCCTACGTCGCACAAAGCAGGCTAGGCAGAAAGAACCGAAGGACCTTGTCGTACTTGAGACATTCCGTTCTCCATTTAAGCACTTCCGGTCCCCAAGAGACAACTTTATACCAGAATTTGAGGCATTATGTACTGACCGGTGGAACTTAACAAACAGCGCTAAAGTCCAAAAATTGATATCTTTAAATGGCCAGAAATTATCATATAAATAATATTTTGACAATATGTAAAAAATTATAATTGCACACTTTAAATAAAAAAAAATGCCCACAAAATCACAAACGTAAGTAAGTAAGTATCATTATGTAAGAGTTCTATAATAAAATATAATTTACTCATTAGCAACAACATAACATTTCCTTACAGTTATATCACAGCTCTATTAAATTTCAATAAATAAGCCCTTACTTTTGACTTAATATTAGACGCATTAATATTTCTAGAGACAAAGTCAATAGGGCCGGGTACGACACCTTAAGGGTACAATCGATTGAGTGACCTTCACCTTTAATTGTATATTGAAATTTGACTCACAATTTGTTTATGTTACTTAGATATTTGTAATGTAATTAAAATACTTTTTTTTATAACTTCACGCTGCTGTATCCTGCGTATACCAGGCTAAACAGAGAGAGTCTAGTGTTAAGACACTCCACTCCTCACTTGCCATGGAATTTTCTAACTATACTAGTGTAATGATTTTATATTTATAAGTTTTAATATTCACAATAATTTATTATAAAAATGTAAATCAACCTCTTTGTTTAATAAAAAGATATATAAAAATAAGTAATATAGAACTGTCACCAGAGAATATTAATAAAATGACGCTTTATGTGGTCGGAAAATTCGAGATATACTTTTTAGACTTGGAGTGGAAGAAGAAAGAGGTCCTCTAGAATAACATATTGTATTAGAATTTAAGATAGACATTGTACAAGCTTAATAGTATTTTACTCTGGAAGAAATATAAGTTCTGTAAAAGCCTCGAGGTGTTTAATTTCGTTACACTAGTTGCCACGTAAGTACAATGGCAACACGCATGGGCAGACTCGACCGGGTCATTACCACTCCCGGCATTTAAAACCGGCGTGAAATAGTGACTTTATGCCAATGTGTTTCGCATCAGATATTGCCGGGCTCCGGCGCCCAACACACCTTAAAGGCCGGCAACGCACCTGTAGCTCCTCTGGTGTTGCACGGTGTCGTAGGCGGCGGTGGTTACTTACCATCAGGTGATCCACACGCTCGTTTGCCATGTCCTTTCCATAAAAAAATGACTTTGCTCTGCCATTAAAATACTCATCAGGTTAAGCAACTTTTGCTAAAGTGCCATAATCATATTTATTATAATACTTTGGCCCTAAGAGGCCACTCTTACAGTGCCATATTAGATGTTTTTGATCTTAGATTTATATGTCCTGATGAGAGATTATTTATACATCTTGGACATAATATCATGCCATCAGAATATGTTTATCAAGCATAACAATTTTTTTAATGCATTATTTCTTTTTTATCTGGTTTCTTAAAGTACACTCCAATCCAAGGGTATTTTAAAACCATTCGCAAAATCCATTGGTATATACATACAAATTTTTATTCCAATTGGACTAACCGTTAGTGGGAGGATTATTTTAACTTTATACCCATATTTGAATAGATTCTGTGATGGTTCACTTGGACTCTGTAGACGACATGTATATATTTTTATCATTTTCGAGTCTCCCTAGTATATGTATATAAATATAAAAAAAGACGCTTTTTCTTATAAACCATAGTAATCGTTCGTCGCCCAATTAAGTCGTATTCGAAAAATGTTCGTGTTATTTTTAAATATTTTAATTCTCGTAAATTGGTTAGACGAAAGCAGGTCATAGAGTTTCGCTTACATTCACAAAAAGATATACATTCTACAATATTTTTACAATATATATATTTTTTTATTAAAAATATGCATTTAAAATTTCATACAACATTTTGTCCAGTCATTTACAATAAATGATTCCACAGCTTAAATGTTTTCACAGAACTGACCTCTTTATACGTTTCAATATCCTGCGTATCAACTTTTATTCTGAGCTACCCTCATATTTACAACAATAACAATATTTGTATTTTCATGTGTTATTTTTGTTCAAAATATTATATTATATAAGAAAGTACTTACGTTGATTATTCACGATATGTAATCTTTGATATTCTCCGTTTTATTATAATATTATAAATAATATCCGTTCTATTACCTAATTACGGTGGTCCAAACAATCTGTAAGTCAATCAATATTCCACTTTTCAAATCAATATTCCAATATTTCATTTTTGAAACACTCTCTTTTATTGAAAGAATAATTCCAATAAATAATCAAAGATTAGAAATGAAGATAAAAATAAATTTGTGACCATTGGTTATCTACTTGAGCAAGTCTTTTGAATTTAGCAATTGACTTAAGTTACTCATCACTTTGTATATCACCCAATCCCAATGATGGACCCAATTAAGAGATAATTTAAATCTGATTTTGAGATATAATTAACTTGGCAGGTAACTGAGTTGTTGCTAACTTGGCGATTCTAGTGTAGGGCAAGTAGTTGATGAAATCAATGATAAATAGTATTTGTACCATCTATCTCGAAAGTTTGTTAAAAAAATCAACTGCATTCTTTTTTTTGCAAAGCAGAATGGGTAATAGTAGGTACGTGGTATTAGGACATTTCGCTCCCCACCCTCCGTTCAATTTTGGGAGACGTTGCCTACCAATTTTTATTTTTGAAACTATAAGATATAGATAAGACATTAATCTGATATATTTTTTCCGAAAAATTACAACACTGCATATCTATTGGTTTACTCTATGGGGAATAATTCAGAACAAAGCGGATATAGAACCTAAGGGATATAGAACAATATGTCAAGTATATCAAAAACAAGAGACTGATATAATTTATTCTTAGCTGTGGTATACAAAAACGCAAAATAGTGTGATAAAATCTTAAAAAAATACTTGAAAATATATTTTTTTCGATTATATTTTGAGCTAACATTACATCTAATAAGAGATATTTCATCAATTTAAATTCACATTCATCTTATATAATAATACTCAACTTGGAATACTCGCGCCTCCTGTAAACCGACCAGGAGGAGGCGCGGGTTCGAGTCCCGCTACGTTCAAATTTTTATACATTTTCTAAATAAGTATTTTCCTTTCCTTAAGTGTAAGTGTAAGTTTCCTTAAGTGTAAGTGGAATAACACTTTTAAAAATGTTTAAAAATAAAAGTGTCATATTATACTATAATTAAAATATTTTTCACTAATCTACACTTAAATAGTTGTTTGAGAAAGATCCTATAATTTAGCGTATTTTCCCTATGACCTTTAAGGTTATATTTACATAATATTTCAATATCATCGATATTTTCATATCATCTGTTAGCAGTACGAAATAAATTGTGCCAAAAATTCAATTTCCTAGCTTCAGCGGTTTTTATAGGAGAGGTTAGTGGGATGGAATTATTTGAATAACATTGAAAATTTTGAAAATAAAAATTCCTTATATTGCCTTGGGTGTAATCTTGTCTATTTATGTAAATATAGAGGCCGTAGCCCGGTGGCACAAGAGTGTGTCTGTAAATACGATGGTTTTGGGTTCGATTCCCACTCGAGGAGATGAAATATTTACTTAAATTTATATTTCCATTTCTTCGCTCTGGTGTCGAGGCTAAGCGCGGCGTTTAGCCCTGCCACTCAACACGCAATGCCTCCAGAATTCGGCAGAAAGTGGGGAACGGGGTGTCTTAACTCTAAGTTCCCTCTGTCTACCCTGCTGTGTGCGGGATACAGCGTGAAGCTGATTTGATTTATTTACTTTTTTTATTTTTCCTCGCTCTGACAAAGCAAAGCGCGGCGATCAGTTGCGCTACTCAATACGCAATACATAATGTAATATATGTATATATTAAAATAAATTGATGTTCTTAGTTTCTCTAAAATTCAAGACATCTCGGACTGATTTTGGTGCATCTACAAAAACTGTTCTAATGAATATTTTTGTTAATATCTAAATATCGAAAAAAAAGCAATAGCCATTGTAGAGGAGCTTATTACTAGGTCTATGTAAAGACTAGTAAATGTGTATCTGATTACTATATAATATCTAGAAAAATCCTGTAAAAACAAAGAAATCGATTTTAATCACCTTCACACTGAATCCCGCACAAAGTAAGATAGAAACCGAGTGTCAACATACTGAGTTTAATTTTCACTCAATTTCCAAATTCGAAGACAATCATCGAAAACAATTAATATCATTTTCAATGAAAAATAAGCGGAAAATGTACATAAAGACAAAACTTTACATGAAATAACGCTTAATAGAATTGTTATCTCCATTGTTTAAACCACCTATTGTTGTTTTTATTTATCGAACACTGTATACCTTTATATCCATAATAATAAATATAAAATGCGGGCTACGATTTACCTTTCGCTGTATGAATATTAAAGTTTTTTTTTGTACAATATTATTACACTCAGATATGTTATACATTTTTCACTTGTTGTTCAATTTTGAGGATTTTTTTAACTTGATGGAGCTTATTGCCTTATAATCTAATCATAGAGATCAAAACACATTGTAGGTTGAGGCCAGTCGTGGGTACAAGCGTGCGACTGTAAATGCGATAGATTGTATACTGGATCGTCACTCGAGTAAATGAAATATTTAATATTTTCATTTCTACGCTCTGGTAACGAGGCAAAACGCGGCGTTGAGTTCCGACATTCAACACGTAACGTCTCTAGAATTCGGCGGTCGTGGAGAATGAAAGTACCTTAATAGATTTCATCTGCTTATGGCTGCGGGATGCGGGATGTGGAACAAAAAATTGTAGAGTCATAATAAAACTGTTAAAAAGAAGTTACTTCTGGGTGGAATCTTCCTCTACCGACAGTTTATTACTAGATAAGAAACGTATCTAACGTACGTATGTATGGATTTAATTAAAGGTAAAAAAATAACAAGTACAAAGAAAAAAGTTTATTTTTATTTTTGACAAACTTAAATTTGGTCCATAAATCACGTAGAAATCAACAAACAAACATGATAAAAATATGGAACCCTTTTGAAGAAAGTAGTTAGTTAAACACACAATACAAATTCTGCTGTATTTTTTAAGACACCCTTAACCACCCCTCTTTGATGAGACGGCAAAATGTCAATACAACTGCGCGTTTGCAGTTTTATGTTACAAATGCAGTGTTGGTACCGACGCTGCAACGAAACGTAGGTATTACAAAAGGAAAAAGAATGAAATAAAGATGAATGCCGTGGAGATGCAATCTCTTCATAGGATATGCAGAGTCAGCTTAGCTGATCGAATCTCCAATGAAGAGAGATACAGAATGGTAGGTACTGGGATGAGAGGATGTCATGGTGAAAAGAACGTGCTCAGCTTTCGCCGTGTGATCCCGGCCTAGAATAGAATCATCCTGGTACTGGTGGTTCGTAAGAGGCGACTAAACTTCGTGTGGTAGAGTCACGTCGCCAGCAATGGCATGGCCAGACTTGACCGGATCATTACCACCCCCGGCATTTAAAACCGGCGTTAAGTAGTGGCTTTATGCCACTGCGTTTCGTATCAGGTAATGCCGGGCTCCGGCGCCCAACCCACCTTAGAGCCCGGCAACGCAACTGTAGCTCGTCTGATGTTGCACGGGGTGTGGGCGACGGTAGTCAGTTACCATCGGGTGACCCGAACGCTCGTTTGCCTTGGCCTTTCCCATAAAAAAGCTGATTTGGGCTCGTCGAACGAATGAATGATGAAAGAATGGTAAAAAAGATTTATGATGGAAAAGTGAGTGGTAAGAGAGGTAGAGGGAGGCCTCAGTTGACCTTCGAAAACACAGTATCAAAGATACTATTGGAAGGTCACGTATGAAGAGGTTGATGACAGTGGATGAGGCGAAAGAGGTATGTAGAGACCGTAGCGCTTGGCGCTCCGGTTTCTTTGACTACCCCGCTAGGAATAAAGCGTGAAGTTAAGTAAGTAAGTAAGACTTAAGGATATTGTTAAGTGGCGGAAGTCAACACTGCACCTTTTTACCAGAATGTAAACAAAATTAGCTTAATTTCCCCAACTAGAGATCAACCTACAATCATCGCGTTACAGCCACACATTGTTCTACTACACCACGAGGGCCTAATCTCTTTATACGTACTTTATGTGTAAAGTGAAACAAAGCAAACGTACATACATACATTATATGTAATTAGTAGACTTCATTTCCAGAATATAATGAGAAATAATAAGCAGTATTCTAAACCATTATTCAAGTCAAAGCCCGTAAATAATTTATCAAGGTTCGAGGGGATTCCTTTGACGAGTGTTTCGTCTCGACATAATTTCCTCTGCAGCGTCGGAGTTTACGCGATAACTGGGGTTATTAGAGCCGTTCTATTTGTTGTTTTATGCCTAGAATAGCATTTTGGATACTAGATTACATGCTGGAAGGCAGTCGTGGCTAGCTGAGTAGGAGGTAGAGGGAACCTAGGAACCTAGTCTTAAGACACTCCGTTCCTTTTAAACCACTAATGTACATCACTTTCTGGCGAATTTTGGTGGCATTGTATCTCATTAGTAGAGCAAGAAATAAAATTATTTAATTTCTTCGAATGGGCATCCAACCCACAACCTATCACGTTTACAGTTTTTTACGCCTACATTATGATATAAGACAGAGACAAAAAATATATACCTATATATAAACAAAAAATCGGCTTTACGTTGTATCCCGCCCACAGCAGGGTATGCAGAGAGAACCTTGTGACACTCCGTTTCCCACATTTCCCACGCCGTTTTTTTTTCGAGGCATCGCGTGTTGAGTGGCCATGGCGGAACTCAGCACCGGGCTTTCGGTTTGATGCCAGAGAGAAGAAATGAGAATAAATTCATTCCTTCGCGTAGGGTCGAATCCACAACCGTCGCGTTGTAGTCACACCCTTTTGTCTCGGAGCCATGACGTCGTAAAAAAAATATAAATACATAAACATTTTTTTCAAAATAATTAATTAATTTATTCTTAACATAAAGTCATTTTAAATTGAATTGTTACAAATATTTACATTGAATTCGAACATAAGACGCAATGAAGCATCAACAGCTTTTGAATCTTTTGTATCTCAACTTGAAGATAGAAAGTTGGCGGCTTTATACCGATTTACTTCTGTCTCTTCTTTTGATCCCATTCTATCTATCTATCTGTACAGTACAAAAGTGAAGTAATATTTTATGTAATTGGCATGTTCTGAGTAATACAAGGAAAGTGTTTATATAGACCGGGACAAACCGCGGGTAAAAGCTCTGGTTTTTCTAGCTTCACGCTGTATATATGGTGGCATATAGCAGAGTAGGCAGAGGGAAACTGGGAACCTAGTGTTAAGACACTTCCGTTCCTCACTTTCATTTTAACTGCGTGGCGTGTCTGTGTTGTTATTGAAAAATCAGAACGTATTTGTTCGTTCCTGCTTCACGCTAAATATAGCAGCAGAGAACCCAGTGACAGAATATTCCCTTCTCCATCTCGAACCAATTTAAGACAGTAAACGCTATCACGAAGTTAATAAATTATAACAAATAAATGTGAAATATAAAAAAGAATTAAAAAAAAAACATCATACGCCGAACCTGCAATCATCACCTCTACAGTCTAAAACTTTTCCGCTGCATCACGATGACCAAAACTTTTAATCGACACTTCTATCCATTAAGTCCTAATGTCCTAAGCGGTATTCTACCAAAGGGCACTGGTTCAAATATATAAATCTCAACCTTCAATACAATTTTTTTCATATAAAACAACAGTTTCCTACCCAATAGTCACATTATACCTGTTATATGGAATTTATATATAAAATACAGAGCAAATATCACCTAGAGTGATTGAGTTTATCCGAACATCTTATTTACTGTAGCGACATGCTCTGAATCGTGTTTACCTCTTACATGTTCTGAGTACACATAACTTATACGTAAGTAAAATGTTTGTTTATATTACAATACTAGTTGCTTATCTCGGTTTTGCTCATCAATTTACTGTTTAGACCCAGATTAGATTTTTAGGGTTCTGTATCTCAAAAAGTAAAAACGAACCCTTATAGGATCAGTTTGTTGTCCGTCTGTCTGACAGTCAGGATCATTTATCTCGAGATTTCGTGGAGGTATCAAGTTTTAATTTATATCGAATATTTATTTCTATGGTCCATTAAAGCATAATAAAATCAAGCTAGTCAAGTTTGGGAGCCTTTTATTATAATAAAAACTATTTACTTATAAATGAAGTACTTTATTTTAAAAATTTAATTAAAATAATACTTTTAAACTAAAAATATTTTAAAACTAAAAATATCTAAATGCGTGTTAACAGAGTGATATGTTAACTCCGACTCTTTTTTCTTTTTATTCCATAAAGCTGGGAATGCAACGCGGAGTCTTCCGCGAAATCTAGCGTGAAAAACAAATATCTCCGGTTACGTTCCCAGGAGCTTGCATAACTAGCTTCTAAGTCAAAGCAAACAAAACATATATTTTTAAATAAAATAAATCAAATAAATAAATCAGCTTCACGTTGTATCCCGCACACTGCAGGGTAGGAAGCGGGAACCTAGTATTAAGACCCTCCGTTCCCCACTTTCTGCCGAAATCTGGAGGCATTGCGTGTTGAGTGGCAGAACTCAACGCCGCGCTTGTCCTCGACACCAGAGCGAAGAAATGGAAATATAAATTTAAGTAAATATTTCGTCTTCTCGATTGGGGATAGAACCCACAACCAGTGGTTTTACAGTTACACTGTGTACCCCTGCGCCACGAATGGCCTCAATATACATTTTTATGCATCATTTCTATGAAAATCATTTTGTATGAAATTCGTTGCGGAATCAAAATAGAGCACTTCCCGTGAACCTACAGTTATTATTACATAGTTATTATTACATTAATATAAATAAGATATCCGAAAAATTACAATTTATAGGTAGGTATATTATTGAAAATATAATAATAAACTTATATTTGTAACTAACTTCATGCAAAACGAGTGTCAATTTTTGTAACTGCTAGCTAGCTTCCTGATGATCTACAATGCGTTGAAATTGGTACGGAAGCCTTGGTGGGCTGGTCCGACTCGCTCTTCAGACAGGTCGTTTGTTCGAATTCTCGAAGCATTGCTTGTTAAGGTAGCGGAACTCAACGCCGCGCTTTTAGCCTAGTTACCAGAGCGAGGAAATGAAAATATTAAATATAATATATTAAATATAATATATTAAATATTTCCTGGAGTGGAAATCGAACTCACAACCTGTCGCGTTAACACCTGAGTTCACTACGCCACGTCTGGCCTCTTATTTGTATAGATACTACTTGAAAACAGAATAAGTACAAAAGTCTCTCAGTCACCATCAAAAGCTTTTCGCTATCAAAGACTAATGCGGGAGTAAAAATGTTATGTTTATTTTATATTCGTTCATACATACATACATACATACATTCTTATTATGTATCTCAATTTCTATGTATGAAATCATTTTGTTAATTAACTTGTTATTTTCTGTTCCTAATGTAATTTTGTGGCTGTCTTAGCTCAGTTAATAAATAATTGACGATATATATCATGGTTCAGGGATCGTTTTCTACTTAAAACAATATTTTCTGTCATAATCAGCTTCACGCTGGATCCCGCACACAGCCGGGTAGGCAGAGAGAACCTAATGTTAAGACACGCAGTTCGCAACTTTCCGCCGAAACCCGGAGGCATTGCGTGGTGAATATAGCTCAACACCGCACTTTGACTCGACTCCAGAGCGAAGAAATGGAAATATAAATTTTAATAAATATTTCATCTCCTCGACTGGGTTCGATACCCACAACCAATCGATTTTACACACTTTTGCCGCTGCGCCACGGCTGGCCTCTAACTCACATATAAGTCATATCAACTCATTATAATCACCTGTCAAGCTAAACAAATTATTTTCCGAGCCACTCGCTTGGAAAGCAATGCTAAATGTAACCTTTCATCGTGTACTAATTTAAATTAAGCAAATTATAAAGGTTTTGACCAAATTATGTTATTTAGAAGCTTTACTATTTGATTTGAATGATATGCTGCTTTAAATAATTATATTTTTATTTAGCTTTACGCTGTATCCCGTTAATGGCAGGATAGGTAGAGGGAATTTAGTGTTAAGACACTCTGTATTAACTTCTGTCCAATTTTTAAGACATTGCGTATCGATTGACACAGAAATAAACGCCACGTTTTGTTTTCTTATTAGAGCGAAGAAATTAAAATATTATTAATAAACATAAATATTAGACATTATAATACAATAATGGATAGATGCCGAAACAAGCGTGTATGCGTTTAATTCTTACCTTCATTGCCTGGTAGAGTAGAGTAAAAAAGTTATAGGTTGGGAAAAGAGAATATATGGATCTGTATCTCCATACAAGCTTTGTAAAGTATCCGGTTTAATAGGGCAGGAATTTATAAAATAAATCCAATTTAGGTTAATGAATGCAGAACTAACTCCTCAAATCTCTGTAATATTTATATAGACGTCATATCATCTGCTAAATAATTTAAATAATTCTAGATTACTGGGAGACATTTGACCTCATAAAGTTGGTTGGATTCTTCGTTAACACAATATAATGGGCTAATCTATTCTACTAAGGAGGCATCTATATTTCTTAGAATTTTTACAATGGAACAACTATCCATGTAGTAAGACATTTATTTACAAAAATGGGTTCTAGAAAAAGCTAAATTCTGTAATTTGTAAGTAAAAAAAAAAACTAATTCAACATAAAGGAACCAGTTAAATTCAAAGAATTTATATTTATAAATTGTATATTATTGAAACTAGGCGGCTTTTTCAAGAATTCGGCAGAAAGTGGTAAACGAGGAGCTAGATTCCCAGGTTCCCTCTTCCTACTCGGGTACAGAGTGAAGCTAAAAAACATAAAGAACTTATTCTTTTTTATTATATTAAAAACGAGCAAAAATACCACCACAGTTTTCACTGTGGTGGTATTTTTGCTCGCTAACTTTATTATATTTCTATAAGTAATTTATTTACGTTTCGCCGAGTTACAAATATATTCAATTATGTTAGAGACGACTTTGAAATCATTTAATTTAAACGTAAGAAGAATAAACATTGCTTGTCTAAAAATAATGTGGTTACCTTACTTAGAAATATATTTTTATTTTCTATTTTAGCTTATATTTTGTTTTTTTTTCTCTGCAGTTTTTTTCTGTTTCCTGTTAATATTTTTTTCTGAGTCCTTGCTACGTTACCAAAGCGAGAAAAAGAAAATATTAAATTCTAAGCCCCCACGTCACGATGGTCTCAGGAAATAAAATAAAATTTTTTTTCAGCCTCACGCTGTATCCACACAGCAGAGTAGACAGAGGGAACCTGGTGTTCACTTCGTTCCCCGCTTTCGCCGAATTCTGGAGACATTGCGTGTTGAGTGGCAGAACTCAACGGCGTACTTTGCCTCGACACCAGAGCGAAAAAATGGAAATATAAATTCAAGTAAATATTTCATCTCCTCGAGTGGGGATCGAACACACAACCAGTCGGTTTTACAGTCACACTTTGTGCCCCTGCGCCACCACTGGCCACAAGTCAATAAAATAACGTAATTAATATAATATTGTAAAGAAGATCCTTTACTATCAGCATGTATTTCACAGGCTCGTAGCTCGGTGGTTCTCTATTGATATAAAGCGAGCAAATGTAGGAACGTGCTTATAAACGAATGGAACTATGATAAGCCATACCAGTATTAAAAATGAGGTGTTCATAAACTCTTTTTTCTAATTCTTCTTTAGAAAACCTTATGTGCGTCCAAAAGTGCAGCGTTAAGTTCCGTCACTCAACAAGCAATGCCTCACGAATTGGGGGAAAAGTGAGGAACGGGTGTGTCTTAATGATAATGGAGTATCTTAAAACTAGGATCTCAGATTCCCTCCGCTTACCCTGCTATGTGCGGAACACAGTGTGTACCTAGAAAACATCCGTCCAAGATTTAGATGATATTTTACACGTTAGTATTTATAAGTATTCAAATACACTTAAAAAATACTTAAGAAGTCTTGAGTCTTGGATCACTATTAGAAGTAATATTTAATCAATTATTAATATATTCTAATATTTTAATTATATAACATACACTCAGGACTATAAACATATTGAAATAACTAACTAAAACATTTCTAATTAGGGTTAAGTAAGGATAACATTGAGTCAAAATTCCTGGTGACCCAACGTTAATTGGTGTTTACGTGCCCAGAATAGTAAGGCGTTGGTCACAAGAAGAACATTGAAAATGTAAATTTAGTAATATTACGAATTCTCGAGTGGTTTATTCGTTGGAAAATGGGAAACGGAGTGTCTTAACACTACCCTCCCTCTGTTACCCTCCCTCACACTGCTATGCGCGAGATACACCGTGAAGCTGAATTCTCGTTGTATTGTATATTGCTCGGCAGCGCTTTGCCTCGTTACTGGAGCGAGGTAATGAAAATATTAAATATCTCATTCCCTCAAACGGGAATTGAACCCACAACTGTCGCGCTTACAGTCGCACGTGAGTGCCCCTGGGTGCCTATAATCAAAGGAAATAAAGTGATATATAATAACTTACATATTTTAATGGGTGCGTGATACAGCGTGAAGCTGATTTTTTTTAAATATATAAGTAAAGTCGATCATTTTCTGTAAGTATGTATTTTTCAGATTCGTATCCACTCTCAATAGACGACTATCAACACTATACATAAAAGTTAACTTTTACCTGCCTTTTCACCCTTATGAAATTGGATTTATGAACAAAGTGAAACAACACAATCTAAGTATAATACATAAAACATAGGCTCAAGTTTTCTTCAACAATTGGATAATCTGTCACAATTTTTTTTTATTTGAACCAGTAGGCGACATTCTGGCGTTCAACCATACAACTTATGATAAATAAATAATAAAAACAATTTAATATAAATTTATAATATTATTATAGACTACTTATAAGTATAGGCTAAAGACTATAGATTATAGACTATACGGTGTGAAGCTGACAAAAAAATGTATTAATATTATAATCCTGTTGTAACGCATTAAGACTATATAGGAAAACTCGCTTCACTGGATGTCTCATCAAAAACATAATCTTCCTATCTATATAATATTTTAATCTTAATAAGAAACGCTGATACTAAGCCCTCGAAATCGGGGACACTCGGACAAATTTATGGGATTTTCAATTATGTGGTCCATTGAAAATGCGGTATAATAGGTAAGATATTTTATATATATATAATATATTTTATGGATTTACCAAAATTCATACCAGAAAAAAACGAGATTTTATGTTTTGTATTATATATAGTTCATGCAAACGGAACTGTAGGCTGTAAGTCAGTTGTATGACTTTTGAATTTTTATAGGGAATCCAAAGTCAAGTTACTGTGTTGTTCTCTTCTAATTTATTAAAAAATACTTGCTGAAAGGCGAAACCCTATATAGAAGATAAATCTTATTAACTATACCGAGAAATATATATTATAAGCATTTCATCGGTCAGAAATTGAACACATGACCATAGTTGAAAGTCAATTTTTTAACTACGCCATATCGCCAAGAAATAAATATAAATATGAAGGCATTTTTTTTATAATTATCAGCCTGTTTAAATCTTCCATTATTTCATTTCTAAAACATCCTGGACGACTGAAGAAATCTAAGGCATTACTCTGAACTCCTCATTCTGCAACGCGATGAGTTAAGTAGAGTGAAACCATGATAGATGAATGCATAAAATGGTAAGAGGCCACTCGTGGCGCAGAGGCACAAAGTGTGACTGTAAAACCGACTGGTTGTGGGTTCGATCGTCACTCGAAGAGATGAAATATTTACTTAAATTTATATTTCCATTTCTGCGCTCTGGTGTCGAGGCAAAGCGCGGCGTTGAGTTCTGCCATTTAACACGCAATGCCTCCAGAATTCGGCAGAAAGTGGGGAACGGAGTGTCTTACACTAGGTTCCCACTGCCTACTCTGTTGTGTGCTACAGCGTGAAGCTGATTTTTTATTTGATTTTTATAAAATGCTAAGTATTTTTTTTCTCTTATGACTACTACTATCATTTAAACTAAATATCAGTAAAATATATAATAGTAAAAAAAAACTAAAACACACGCTTTTTTACATCAGTTGATGTGCTGCTACAAGTGCTATCGAATGCACTCGAAGTAAAATAAGCTATATGCACTTAGACTCGAGTGGTTCACTAGTAACCTGTAAAGAATTTTACTATTCAGGTAGTGTCCTCCGTCATCAAACTAGCTCGATGATAATATATTATTAAATTATCACCTAAATTAGATTCTAAAAAAAAATTACTAAATGAAGACATAATCATTATAAGTGGATCAAATTCAGTTCTTCATTATTTTTTAAATTTTTTTATCATTTATTTATGTACCACACAAGAAAGAAAGTAGAGAAAACATATAACAACAGAAAGAATGTGTACAACGGATAACTTATCTCTAATAGAGATCTCTACCAGAAACCCTTGAATGTAGGAGATGTTAAAAGAAATGATTCGGGTGCGGTATTAAAATATTACGGTAATAATAATAATAAACCTACATACGAATATACTTAATATTCGTCAATATAACTATACTTACATAAATTTATAAACACTATATAAACATATTATACAAAAAAATAAATATATATAATACAATAACATTAAGAAATTGAAAAAAAAAATAAAATACTAAAGAAATGGACAAACCGAAATATAAAAATTCTAATCGAGGTTAGGAAAATGTTTTAATCTCATTTTAAAAGTATTAAGAGATGGATTGCCAGCCATTATAGACAGGAAGTGAGTTCCATAAGCGCGCCGCCTGTTAAGTATATTTTTTATATAATTACGTAATAAGTAATATATTAAAAACATGTTAAAAAAATCGATATATAGATAAAATACCAAAAAAACAGCAAAATATATGTTGAAATTAGAATAAAACAACACACTCGAAACACATGTTACATTCCCAACTTACTTAGTTAATATTCAAAATGGATAGATTTTAAATAAGAAGAAAAAAAATAGTCGAGTGTATAATTCTGGCCGATTTTGCATGTTTTTACATGAATGAATAGCAAATTATGGTAATCTGTGGTACAGATGCAGGGTTTGTATTATCTCTCTCAAACAGCTATCACGTTGTATTCAAATGTAAGTTGACGCTTATTAAATTTAATATATGTAGAAGGTGTGGTCAAGTGGGTTTTTTTTAAAAAAAATACAGTAGATAAGGACAGAAAACTGTACAGTCGGACTAAAAAGTGCATACATTTATTTATAAGATTATTATTTCTTGGATATATTAACAAAATAAGGTTGTATTGAGGCCAGTCGTGGCGCAGCGGCACAAAGTGTGAATTTAAAGCCGACTGGTAGTGGGTTCGATTCCCAATCGAGGAAGTGAAATATTTAATTAAATTTATACTTCCATTTCTTTGCTCTGGTGTCGAGGCAAAGTGCGGCGTTGAGTTCTGCCACTCAACACCAAATGTGAAACTGATTTATTTTTTTATAAGGTTGTATACACACTATACAGCTTGTCACATGTACCATCAGATGTCGCCTAGATTCATTGAAGTGGAGGTCAAAAGGTTTTGAAATGATGACCACGACCTGATCTGGCAGGTGGCCAGTACGATCTGTTCAAGGTTGTCCTCCTCGAGTAAATCCTAGGAGACGTATGTCTATAAAATACTATTAGTTTGAAATAATTTTTGATAATCTTGAAAATATAATGATTTTTTAAACTTATGTACTAGACATGGACATGTAGTCCCAAATATAGGTATTTTGTTAAATCACAATTTGTTGGTTAAGCACACAAATCAAATTGAAAAACAAATATTACATAAAATAATGAAACCAAGTAGATAATCAAATGTACAGTACAAAGACCTTATCATTATAAATTATCTGTTACAGGCAGCCTTCTTTTCATAAAAAAATAAAATCCATAGTAAGATATTAAGTAGTATATTCTGGAATAACGGCGACAAACGGAGACATTTTTTTATAATTATTATATAAATTATCATACATACAAACATATAAATATAATAACATACATACACTAGACTGATCAAAGGGGCTACTACTGGTCTTAATAAAAAATATATATTTGATAGCCCATTTATCGAAGACCGCTATAAGCGATATGCAACTCCTCTACTTTAATTTCCAAGTAAAACCTGTTTTACAACTTCTGATATTTTAAAACTGAAATCAAATCAGCTTCACGCTGTATCCCGCACACAGCAGGTTAGGCAGAGGGAACTTAGTGTTAAGACACTCCGTTCCCCACTTTCTGCCCAATTTTGGAGGCATTGCGTATTGAGTGGCACCAGAGCGAAGAAATGGAAATATAAATTTAAGTAAATATTTCATCTCCTTGAGTGGGGATCGAACCCACAACCAGTTGGTTTTACAGCCACACTTTGTCCCCTTGCGCCACGACTGGTCTTTTAAAACTGAAGCTAACATCCAAAAATATAATAAAAAAATCTAAAAACGTTGACACAGACATATCTGATAAAATTGAAACTTTTACAAGGCCTTATGAAATGTTTAATAAATAATACTTCATGTAATGTAAACTTAGTGTAAAGTTTTAATGGAAGCTCGACATTGTGATGTCACAGTTGTTTACAAAATAAAGCCAAATCCGAATGGCAACTTTTCTCAAGTTATTAATATTCAAATTGCGGTGGAAGTTGCGGATATCTCTGTTTAACCCGCTAATTATTTTTTTTTTGTATGAATCGTTTCTTGATATTAAAAAAAAAATCAATTTCAAAATTTAAAATTATCTTTAATTATTACTATATTATTATTTGGATTGCCAAATTGGTGCACATTTTTTGTTAAAAGCGATTTGCAAGAGGCCGTCGTGGTGCAGTGGGATTGCGTAGGACTCTGTAAACGCGGCGATTATGGTTCGTTTACTCTGCCTACCCTGTTACGCGAAAAATAGAATAAACTCTCTTTTTTATTTTTTTATGTAACTATGTCTGTATTGCATGAAAAATTATCTACCTTAAGTGATATATAATATTATAATTTTTCCCTTAAAGAGTTTGAATCCATGACTTACGTAGTTTATTTGGAATTGAAATTTAAATTTAAAACATTCTTTATTAAAATAGACTATTGTAAGCATTTTTAAATCATCGAACTTACAAAAAAAGCTACCACCGTAACAGCTCGGTAGACTATGAAGCGGTAGAATAGCGTTTATAATTCTCATTTTTTTTGCATTCCGTTTCCTAAAAACAAGCACCGCGTAATTAAGCACCGCGTACTGTCTGCCAAAGTGTGGCAATAAACACTCGTAATCAACCATTGCATAAGAATCGAACACATAAGCATTACTTTTACAGTCACACATTGCCTCACCGCACCACGATGGCCTCACATAATATTGAAATCATATATTACTTAAAAAAAGAAAATAAAGGGTTATAAATTGAATCATAAAATTGAAAATAGATCTGTATATATCAAAAAAAGGTTAAGTTACACCGAAACACGCCACTTAGGTCTTAGAGTAAAACATTGATATTTTGCAATACGATAACTTAGTTTCGGAGATATGTTTCTACATACATACATAATAAAATAAAATTGCTAATGCTTCGGCGTAGTCGGGAATATTATATTTTGCTATAAAGCTTATGTTTCATGTCTATTGAATACTTTATTTATTTGTTCAAACAAATAAACTCTTCAGTTCTTTGGTTGTGCGCTAGTCTTGGGAACTACTGGTTCGAATTAAAAATATGAACATTTAATAAAGAAGCAGCGCTTTAGCTGTATTCCGTACATATCGGGTTAGGCAGAGGGAACTGGAAATGTAGTGTTAAGACACTTTGTGCCCATTAAGTCACGGTCCCCATTTTCAAGAACTGCTGCTGTCGTTTTGTTCGGTTCGGTACGTATGCTGGATTTATTGTTACCAAAGTGGGAAAATTTAATGATTTATTCTCTATTCTGAGAGATCCACCACAATCCCTGTTTACAGTTAGACACTGTCGAATTTAATTTTAATATGCAATGATTTAATATCTTAACATAACACAACTGATCACTGTCTGTACAAATATACGAAAAAATGTATTATTGGGTATACATCGATATAGCAGAACCGAAAAAAAAAATATTGTTTATTGGTTTGTCTGTGCGCTTGTGCACGCTAATCTCAGAAACGACCTAACCGATTAAAATGCAGTTTCCACTATTGTATTTTGGTGAGCTTCCCTTTAACACTAAGTGTTTATTTTATTTCTATCGGTTCATTAATAAAAAAAATATTACTGTTTTAAGCGGGCGAAGTCGAAGGCGAGTCGAGTGAAGTATACAAGCTTAATAGTCCAAAATATACAATATTAACTTTACTGCAGTTTTTAAAACAAAGAATCACCATAAGTAAAGAAAGTTGTATGTCATCACTTTCATAGTTTAAAGCGAGATTTTATGTATTATGCATGTTAAATTTGCACATGCGGGCTTAAAATGTTGCTTTTTCATATTTAGGATGTTGAATTTTTTGTAGAGGCCAGTTGTGGCGCAGGGGCATAAGCGTGTGATTATAACGCGACAGGTTGTGGGTTCGAGTCCCGCTCGAGGAAATGAAATATTTAACTTGTCTACTCTAATGTATGCGATGCGATCAGAGTTGTCTATACAGCTCTAGAGACCCTTGTGGCGCAGTGGCACAATCGTAAGAATACAGCTGTGAGGCTTGTGGGGATAAAATATTTAATTTTGTGCTAGATGCGGGATTCAACGTGAAACTGAAAAAAAAACTATTTTAACATGACATGGTAAAATCTACTTATTATTATACTGTAAAATCAGTCCTTTACTGTACCAATATATAGTTAATTAAAATTTTAAATTAAAATTTCTCAGGCTCCGGGCCACACTCAATACTTCCAACACCTTCTACTCTACTCTTGTTAGAGACTGTCTGTTTATACTACTAAATGTTGTTTACTCTACATCCAATGCCTCCAGAATTTGGCGGAAAGTGGGGAATGGAGTGTCTTAACACTAGGTTCCCTCTGCCTATCCTGCTGTGTGCGGGATACAGCGTGAAGCTGAAAAAAATAATATACTAGTGAACGCTTACTATGCAATCGTGATATAATATATGCAAATAAATTATAATAATTTCACGTAGGTAAACTATAGGTAAACAAAATAAACTATATAGTAAAGACCTCTTAGTAAAATAGAAATATAAATTTAAGTAAATATTTCGTCTCCTCGAGTGGGGATCGAACCCACAACCAGTCGGTTTTACAGTCACACTTTGTGCCGCTGCGCCACGACTGGCCTCTAGTAAAGAATATCTTTAATATAAACAGAACATAACTATTTCCTACTAAGCGTGAGTAGTCGACTAACATATATTTTATGCGTCTGGACTTTATTACACAGCTTCACTATGTATGAGGCCACTCGTGGCGCAAGGGCACAAAGTGTGACTGTAAACGCGACTGGTTGTGGGTTCGATCCCCACTCGAAGAAATTAGGTATTTATTTAAATTTATATTTTCATTTCTTTGCTCTGGTGTCGAGGCAAAGCGCAGGGTTGAGTTCCGCCACTTATCATACAATGCTTCCAGAATTCAGCGGAAAGTGGGGAACGGAATGTCTTAACATTAGGTTCCTTCTGCCTACCCTGCTGTGTGTGGGATACAGTGTGAAACTGGTACACTATGTATCACGCATATAGCAGGGTAGGTAGAGGGAACTCAGTGTCTTGACATTAAGTTCACACCCGGTAGACGGTACCCGGTACCCTATTCAGATAGAGGGAACTTAACGTCAAGACACTCCGTTCTCCACTTTCCGCCAAACATACTAGATGGATATGGATGGATTACGATCATTTGATATCCGTCTCTCTGGTTCCGTTTTTTTCTTTTGAGATACAGTCAGACCCTAAAAATGAAATAAATGGACTTACCAACTTATTCACGCCTACTACGGAGTTAGTACAAGTACGTATAACTCGGGGAAGCCTTTCAAATGAAATTTAGATAACGATTTAACGTGAAATTTCGGAGAAATATGAAATATTTAGAAAGGAATTTAAAATGTCTGCTCATAAAGTTAGGGGTGTGCCCTAAAATTTTCCCCGTGAACCCGACGAACTTTGTGAACCCTTTCTAAATCAGCCAATATTTATTTTAACATTTTTTAAACATTTATTTATATTAGGTTCAAAATATTAAATTGAAATTATTTTATTACACTTTTATTAGGTCGAGCTGTAACTAAGTAATTATATAAGAAAACCAATGAATCTGAATTACACGCACTTCTAATTGTTGTATCATCATGTATTATGCAGATTAGATGATAATATAATATGGTACTATCGAGATGGGCTGATGATGGAATTGAAAGATGGCGGTTAGATCCCTACTAGTAAACCTATCGAGTTGTGGTCATTATCATCAAATCTATACATATAAATAAAATTTAAATGGCTTCTTGTAGTTCCATATTTGTTTTTAAATGCATTTAATTATTAAAATGATGCAAAAAAAATGTCTGTCTATCTTTCTATTTGTCCGAGCTATTCTAAGGAACAGCTTAAACCATTTTAATGGGACTTTCGCTGGAAGTAAGAAGGGATTGTAAAGCAAAATAAAGGCTACTTTTTATCCGAGAATTCGCAGGAACCACTGCGTTAAACATCGTCCAGATCATGACAAACAAAATTAAATAAAATGCCAAATGGTTTGAATAACAATTTATTTAATATACACTATATGTTAACAACAGTAACTACAGATAACCATATTAAAAAAACCAGTCATATTTTACTCAATTACACTTAAATATTATATTATAATATTAAATAAATTGTATAGTCCAAGCGGGCGAAGCCGATAGTGGAAAATAAAATGCTACAAAAAATAAAATGAAACTTTACTCGAGGTAATTTTTAAATATTAAATATTTCCTTTTTACATCGCAATGTACCACGTTCTATAAAATCCTTTGACTTAATAGTAGAGCATGGACATGGAATTGTCTTACTCAACACAACAATAAAACTTAAATATATTCATTAATTACAAAATTTAAGTATAGTCGTAAGGAATAAAAAAAACACATTTTTCTACGCCTAAGTACAGTACTAGGCTGTACTCGGAGTGTTTTATAAAAAACTACATCAGCCTAAGCTCTGATCAGCGAAGAGTTCTATTACTCAGTTCCTGACTCCATCATCAGACTAGCTCAATGATGTCATATTAATGTATTCTTTTTAACATTTTTTTTTTAGTATTAATCCATCCACACTTAAGAAAAAAAAATACTTATTTAGAAAACGTATAAAAATTTGAACGTAGCGGGACTAAAGTATTAATGTATTCTTACCTAAATTACGTATAACTGCCAAGTTTAATAATCATACAATTATGAAAAGTCGGTCAAATCCAATAGTAGCGAAACTCAACTCCGCGCTTTGCCTCGTTACCAGTGCAAGTGAATGAAAATATTACATATCTCATTTTCTCGAATTAGAATCGAACCCGCAACCTATCACGCTTACAATAATAACGACTGGCCACTAAATGAAAATATTAAATATTTAATTTCCTCGAGTCGAAATCGAATCCACAACTTTTATTTGTGCCTCTGGGGCACAAGTAAACGTAACTTGTGCCCCTGTGCCCCGACTGACAAGTCATAAAATTGAATTTCTATTTCAAATAGACTTTTGCAAGCTCTTTTGTATTGTCGAATGAACATAAATCTACAACCAGCTTGGAAGGCAGTGGTGCTGAGAAGAGACGGCAAGAAACTCAACAGTTGCTATTTTTAATATTGAAATTACAATTTTATTTCTAAATATTATACAATAATAGTAGCTATTCTGCATGAAATTCAAGTAATCTAAATTAAAAACATTTTTATCCTTCAGATATTTTTGGACAGCATAATAAGCTTTTAACGTTGTTTTTACTGTTATTTAAAATTTCTGTAGAGACAAATTTAAAACACATTGCGGAATACTGTTATAAATAAATCAGCTTCACGCTGTATCCCGCTCACAGCAGGGTAGGCAGAGGGAACCTAGTGTTAAGACACTCCGTTTCCCACTTTCTGCCAAATTCTGGAGGTATTGCGTGTTGAGTGGCAGAACTCAACGCCGCGCTTTCTCTCGACACCAGAGCGAAGAAATGGAAATATAAATTTAAGTAAATATTTCTTTGAGTGGGGATCGAACCCACAACCAGTCGATCTACAGTCACACTTTGTGGCCCTGCGCCAAGACAGGCCTCATGTTATAGAGACGTATACTTCTAATTATACGTCATAGATGATTTACTTACTTTTTGGAGGAACTAAGCGTTACAAGTTTGTCTTGTTTTCTCGTACCTATCGTATGTTTGTCACTGTTTTCAGTATAACATTAAATATGATGAGGCCAGTCGTGGCGCAGTGGCACAAAGTGTGACACAAATGCAACTATTTGTGGGTTCAATCCCCACTCGAGGAAGTGAAATATATATTTATATTTTCATTTCTTCGCTCTGGTGTCGAGGCAAAAGCGCGGCGTTGAATTCCGCCGCGCATCATATAATGCCTCCAGAATTCGGCGAAAAATGGGGAACACTCCGTTCCTCATTTAACACTAGATTCCCTCTGTCTCCCCTGCTGTGTACGGAATACAGCGTGAAGCTGATAAAAAAAAATAATATGCTGACGGACGGACGGACATATATTGTGATTGCATACAAGTCGATCTAATAAACACGTGTTTAAATATCCATAATAATATTATGGGAGTGCACATTCTATTCGACTATACTATACTATACTACAGTAGTGACGTTAATAATAAACTACAGCACAGTTACTGTGCGGTTTATTTCCAGCGATAATCACGAGGCGGAAAATCAAAGTGAGTTATCGGCGTGGAACGATCACCTGTGGAGGCGCCACACTCTATAAAAGCTCCATTCGAACAGTTATACACTATTTTGTGGGGTACAAAGACGTGTTTTTGTCGTGTTTCCAGAGATTTTTGTTAAATTTGGTTGAAAATTCTGTTCATTGCGGGTTTAGGTTTGATTTCTGTTAGTGAAAATGATCTATTCTCATTTCCTAGCTCTGGTGAAAAGACAAAGCGCTGCGTTGAGTTTGGCTCTGAAGCCGAAATTTCGATGTCTCGAAAATAGAGCATTACGTGGGGAACAGAGTGTATGTTTCCTCTGCCTTTGGTTCTTATCTCCATATAAATCTACTTAGAATAGTCAAACGTCAGACTCATATACTATAGATATATAGTTTAGAACTTGTATAATACTGCTAAGTGAAGATAAGAGAATTTTAATTGCAAATCCAAATCCAGTTTATTTAAAGATATCCAATTAATTAATATTAATAGTGTATGATATTGAAATTATAATAAATTGAGACATTTCTTTTGCGAAATTAAACGCTGCACTTAATTTTTTTTAAATATAAAGCTCTCTGAATAAAAACGAACTATAAACCATCGTCGTATTTTCAATACGTGCCCCAGTAGTGATTTTCAGCTCATAGTAAGGTTATAATGCCCAGTGAGGATATCAAGATATTCCATTCTCTACATTTTGCGTAATTTAATTTAAAAAAATGACTTAAGTAAACTTTACGACCTGGAATCGAACCCACAAAGTGTTGGCCTCGTTTTATTAACATTTATGTCTTTACAACAAAATTGTGAAAAATTACCTTCAATATCTCTAGATAAAACGAAGCTCTTGTATAATATTCAATAATTCATCGTAAATTGTAGGATTGCGTGAGATTTAAAATATAGGTAGTATCTTCAGTATATTAGGTCTTAATTGAAATTGAAAAGGAATAGCACGCAAGAAAATATAGATAAAGTACCTCTCACATACTTAAAAAACGTAATATTTTTATTAACAGATTTCAAAAGTGAAATGACAAAGCGCGGCATTGAGTTCCGCTACAGAACGAAGTGTCTTAGCACTAGGTTCCCTTTGCCTACCTAGGTATTTTTGAAATATGGCGTGAAGCTACCACAAAAAGTTGTAATTTATTCCTATATTATTATACATATTGCCACCATAACAACGACGCGACGCGGCTTCGCCCGCTTAAAGTTATTGTTATATTAACCAATATAAATTGTAGTGGAACAAACAGGCATCCTCACAAACTTTAACATTTATAATATTAGTAGAATTACTGGTATTAAATGATATGCTCTTCATAAATCAATTTATTAATCAATAATAAATCAACTTAATAATCTAATTGACCTTATCTCTATATATAATAAGACATTAAAAATATTTTGTTTGTACATTTAGTAATTTTGACCGAAATATAGATAGAGGGACACTTAAAAAGAATAACAGAAAGCAAAAATATTTTTTTTGAATTTCTTGTCTGTCTGTCTGTCGATATGTATATCCACATTTTTTTCTGAAAGTACTGAACAGATTTACTTAAAAGTTTCACCAATTGCTTTGTTTTAACTCAAATTAACTACTAAAGTTTGGTTCATCAAAATCAGTTCATTAAAAAAAAGTTATCGTCATTTGAATGAACTCAAGACATTAGTTTGCCTGCGGATGTTATATAGCAATCGCGCTGGTAAGATTCCTGGCTTAAGAATGACATTCGAAACGTCTTAGTTATATGACTGTTGATAAAAATATATATTTTAGAAGCACTATTATACAATGTTATATACAATAAAGTATACAAAATTGAATTGTTAGTAGGGATTACCTTTATAAATCATAACAGTTAAGTTTAAGTCGTAATTAATTCAACACAGAGATATAGAACGATTAAGTAAACCGGTTCAGTACTTTCAGAGAAAAATGTGGACAGACAAGAAATTTAAAAAAATATTTTTGCTTTCTATTATCTTTTTAAGTGTCCCTTTATCCATTTCCGTCAAAATTACTAAATGTACAGACAAAATATTTTTACTGTCTTATTATATATAGAGATTAGCTTCACGCTGTATCCCGCACATACTAGGGTGATGGAATCTGGGAAAATAGTGTTAGGACACTCCGTTCCCGAACAGCCAAATTCTGGAGGCATTGAGTGTTGAGTGGAGTGAACTCAATAAGGCGAGGAAATGATAATATGAAGTACTTCATGTCCTGGAGAACGAATCAAACCCATAACCTGTCGCATTTACATTCGCAGGCTCGTGCTCCTGCGCCACGGCCATATTAAATACGCCACTTTAGAAAAACCGGTAAAACCAAAGAACAAATCGACCTTTTTTGTGATTCAATCTCACCTCATTCAATAAATAAAGTAAAGCTTTCAACATTTTAGAATTTGATATGTAAAAAGTTCTCTGTAAAAGTTTCACGCGAGCTTTTACATGTATCGGTTATCTCCGTGAAATATTTATATACTTTGTTAAATTTACTTTATATATTATAGTACGTAGAGTGGGTTGGTAATAAATGTTCTTAATTCATTTTACTTTAATTATTGAGGCCGTTGAGGCGCAATGGCACTGGGTTGCGATTTTAAATTTAATATTTTTAGGTGGTTGTTGGTTTGATTCCCATTTGGGAGAATGAAATATTTAATATTTTTATATCTTAGCTCTGGTGATGAAGAAGCCGAAAAATGGCTTGAATTTTTCCGACGGGGGATTCAATTGCTACCATAGAGATGGGAGAAAGTGGTCTCTAATGATGGACAATACTTTGAGTAATGTCATTGTAAGCATTAGTAGCGAGATCTTATTCCTAATAATATTATATTATAATTATAAATATTCGACCGTGTTAGAAACGAAGCTTTATCTTGGATTCAAATCGAAACCACTATAATCTTTTTATATAAGACACTCATTTCCGCACAATTTTCAAAACATTGTATGTTAAGTAGCCAAACTTAACGGCGCACGAAAAGTAATATTTAACTTAGTGTTACTTCACTTTATTCCCATTAGACACTTTTCGTACAANACATATAGTACTACTTTGGTGATTCGTTACCGTACGAAATTCCATGCACAGAGTGCCGCAACGCCATCTCTCAAAAATATTTTTATCAGATTCACATTGTGTCCGTAGCGTTTGGCGCTCCGTTCTCTCTGACTACCCCGCTAGGGATAAAGCGTGAAGCCAAGTTAAGTTAAGTTACGTTGTGTCCCTCACACAGCAGGGTAGACAGAGGAAATCTAGTGTTAAGACACTCCGTTTTCCACTTTCCACCCAGTCCTCGAGGCATTGCATATTGAGTGGCGGAACTCAACGCCGCGCTTTGCCTCGATACCAGAGCGAAGAAGTAAAGTATAAATTTAAATAAATATTTAATTTTCTCGAGTGGGGATCCAACCTACAATCAGTAGATTTTACAGTCACACTTTGTACCTGGGTTTCCCACAATAATAATAATTATTATTATTGCCAGAAGAATTATTTCAGAGAAATTACATATTTTAAAATAATCGTTATCTTTAAAGGACATCGACGACTTCCTCTGTATGTCCAGTTTTGGTAACGACCTCCTCCAATTTTTTTCAATCTTATCTATTATTTTCTTTCCTTCCCCTTAAAGTTCCTAATATTATCTTTATTTCAACTTCCCATAAACATGTCTACATAAAAACTATTATCAGCTTCACGTTGCCTCCAGCACATAGCAGTTTAGGTAGAAGGAAGTTGGGAACCTAGCGTTAAGACGCTCCGTTTCCATTAAGACCTTTCTTTCCCCAACTTTTCGCCAAGTTCTAAAGGCATTGCGCGTTGAAACGCTCTTTGTCTTAGCTCTTATAACAAAGAAAAGCGAAATAATTGCTATCCCCGAGTGGGAATCAAACCCACAACCTCCGCTTTAAAGTCAAACGTTGTGTTGCCGCGTTATGACAGCCTAATTTTAACCAAAACAAAATGTATATTTTGAATAATCCACCTTTTTAATCAGCCGCGACAATATTACTTAAAATAATTACTTAATTCACTTAAATGAAACGAAACTGTACTTTAAGATTAGCACGGACGAGCCAAAGCTAATGGTACTGTGTTTCCCAAAATATAACCATAGTTAGGTACTTGAGATCTCAATTTTAAGTAGTACCCCGGCTTTTTATTTATGAAGAGTGTAATCGTGATGGCGTTGGGTTCGATTCTCGCTTGGAGCAATTATTATTCTCATTTCTCCGCTCTGGCAGACCAAGCGCAATGTTGGCTTCCGCTATTAAATACGCTGTTTAATAAAAATTAGATGACTAGGAGGAACGTAGTGTCTTAACTCTCTCTATCTGCTCTCTTATACGGGTAAAGTTGTGAAAAACTGCATATTACATTGACAATATTATGTAATCCCTAGTTTAATTTTCACACAAATCCTGTATTTTCACGTGAGAATCTAATGATGGATTATTTTATAAAACAAGTGTTAATGTTTTGTTGCCGAGCGGCAAAATCCGAAGCTGAATTTAAGCTTAGCTTAGCTCCTATTTATATTTTAGCGTGCAACTTTTCAAGCATTGCTGTATTTAAATCATAATTTTAAATATAGAATCTTATAAGTCTAGTTTAATGGCCGTCGTGGGCTAGGGGCGCAAGAGTGTGACGGCGACGGTTGTGCGTTCGAACCCCACTCGAGAAAATAAATTATTATTTATTAATATTTTCTTATATGAATCGATTATAAATTGATTATGAATTTATTAATATTCGGCGTTGAGTTCCGCCACTCAACAGGCAGTGCCTCGAGAAATTAGTATTGACACTAGGTTGGGAACCTAGTGTCAATACAAAATCTGCTTGTTGTGTGCGGAATACAGCTGGAAGCCAATAAATAAGGCTTATTTATGTCATTGTGAATTTGGATACCTTACAGTACCTAACTGTAAAGTCAAAACTTATATGTTAAATTTCTATATGAAATATATAGGGTTTTTGTTGTTTGTTGTTGTTGGGTCTTATATGTGTGCTCGATGAAATAAACTATTTTCATTTCGTCAGTCTAGCGATAAAACGCAGCGGTCTATTCCACCACTTAATGCGTAAAATAAAAATAAATAAATCAGCTTCACACAGTATCCCGCACACACCAGGGTAGCCAGAGGGAACCTAGTGTTAAGATACTCTGTTCCCCATTTACTACCGAATTCTGGAGGCATTGCGTGTTGAGTGGCAGAACTCAACGCCGCGCTTTGCCTCGACCCCAGAACGAAGAAATCGTAATATAAATGTAAGTAAATATTTCATCTCCTCGAGTTGGGATCGAACCCACAACCGGTAGGTTTTACAGTCACACTTTGTGCCACTGCGCCACGACTGGCCTCACTTAATACGTAATGTACGAAAATATGACAGTGCGTGGAAAATGGGGGTGGGAACCTACATGCTATATACCGCGTGAAGCTAAAAAAATACTAAAAATAACCGATACACATACTAATAATATTAAAACAATATATTATATACGAAATATCAAAACAAAACCAAGTTGTCGTTTCACAAAATTTCCTCAGTATACATGAAATGTTCAGATCGATATGGGTAAAAACTTTTACGTTATAAACAAACAAACGAACAAGTTTTATTATTTATACAGTACGAATATATTAAAGAAACAATTTATTTAATGATTACGTATAAATTTGAAATATTTTATCAAATATTTACATATCGTTTATTTAGTTGAGACACGGTTCTTTGTAATTTATACTTCGGCCGAAGTATAAATATAAGGACTATAGGACGAATAAAGACTTGAACTTGGGGCTTCGCCGGCGAGGCCGCTTTGAAATAACTAGGATTTATTTATGACACACAAGACACATTTTAGATCCCCGAGGTATCTTTCAACGCATGTTTATTATTATATAATATTTAGTATGATTTGTACAGCCTATAAGTCTTTTTGATAAAAGAAGTATCCACAAAAATCGTACTAGTATCTCCCAAGATTACCGCGTTCAAATTAACAAACCCTTAAGCTTTATAACATTAATATAGAAGAAAATAGCTAGTAGACAATACCAACTCAGTGTCAAGACACTCTACCTACCTCTTGTCCAAAATAGAGACGATGTCCATGTGTTAAGCGGCGTAGCTTGTTTTATTAGGTAACAATATTATAAAATCTCCTCCATTTTAAAGGCCTTAATCATTAAATGGCAATATCTATGTATTTCTTACAAAAGCCTTTCAGCTTCACGCTTTATATAGCTTATAGTAGGTTAGGCAGAGCAAAACTAGTCTTAAGATCGAACTCATTACAGTCGCCTTTACAGTCATACACTTCTGCCATTGAGCCACGACGGCCTCAATATAATCAATATATGTAAAATCTCTTTATATAGAGTAGTGAACCTCCATCGAATTATGTCTATATTTTCATACTTTTAATATTTTACCCTAGCGTCACCAATTTTTGGGCTGAATATGATAAATTAAGTGTCAATCGGTCCTCCTCGCAAATGTCGCAGGCTATGATTAATTTATGTAAATCCTAAATGTCGGATATATTTTTTCGAAAAATCCTAAATATATATTTACTTGTTTTAGCTTAACGCTGTATTTTGGACAAAGCTGGGAAGGCATAGGGAACCTAGGAACCTAGTGTTGTGATACTCCGTTCCCGTTATGAATATTCCGTTATGGTACACTTCCGCCACCACTCTTCGCCGAATCCATAGATAAATGCTTCTACAGGCTTTACGTGTTGAATTGTGGAACTAAAAGTTTTAATGTATTCGTGTTAACCGCTAACCTAGCAGCCACAAACCTAAAGATATCTTACGGAAATATTCCAGACAAGAATATTTACCAACTAGAAGAGCGCAAAGTAACGAGTATTTTTAAGTCGGTTTTCATTTTTTTATTTTGTAAAAACATAATATATATACATATATATATATATATATATATATATATATATATATATATCTATATATATATCTATATATATATATATATATATATATATATATATATANAAATTTGTAATAACTACATATTTATCAGTTGTACATTTAGCCAATAATATATGTAACTAATTTAAAAACTGTATGAGAGTTAATTTGCAATCGTTCACACAATCACATTTATTTTACAAAGAATATTATGAATCCTTCAAATCAATAATTTAACATTTAAGGCTGTTTCTAAAAGAGTAAATTAAATTATTCACTGACATCAGCACATTTAACAGAATTTTAAAATTACGATGAGACATACTCGTACATAACATAGATAAAAAGAACGTAATGTTACAAAAATATATACGTATAATAAATAATTAGTTTTATGTATATTTTTACAAATATCAAATATCGGCATCGTTTGTATTTTTTTTATTCAAAACAATCAACGACCAATCATATTAGAATATTACAGATTAAAGTAATAAAAATCTTATTAGAAGTTATTATAGTTGTCAGTCAATTCTGTTTATTAAATCAATAATCATGTAGTTTAAGCAGGCAAAGCCGCAGGCAGGTCGCTAGTTATATAATAAGTTCAATTTGCGATTGAAAACAATCTATATAAATTGAGAAGCAATGTTCGCTATTTTATTTTTCTTTAAAAATAATCGAATTTTTAGACTCTGAATTAAGACTCCGCTGTCCGTCCGTCCGTCTCGTCGTCCACAAAGGCTTTATCTCATAAACCGTGATGGTTGAAATTATCACAAGTGATATATTTCTGTTGCCTCTATAATAACAAATAGTATAAAAAAAATAAAATAAATACGTAGAGGCCAGTCGTGGCGCATAGGCACAAAGTGTGACTGTAAACGCGACTGGTTGTGGGTTCGATCCCCACTCGAGGAAATGAAATATTTACTCAAATTTATATTTGCATTTCTTCGCTTTGATATTGAGGCAAAACGCGGCGTTGAGTTACGCCACTCAACACGCAATGCCTCTAAAATTTGGCGAAAAGTGGAAAACAGAGTATTTTAATATTAGATTTCCTCTGCCTACCCTGCTGTTGCACACACCACAGAGTTGGCTGGTAGAGAATACTTTTTATCTTTAATCAGTATCCGTATACCAATTTCATCTGTAACTATCGCTCTTACAATTAGCTACTGTCCCACTGAGTCATGGCTTTGCAACCATAACAGTTGTTAATTCGATTCCCATTCGGGGAAATAAACTATATTCATTTCCTAGCTTTGGTAACTAGGTAAAACTAGACGTTGAGTTCCGCCACTCAACTAGGAAAATCTCCAAATTTTGGCAAAAGTGGGAAAAAAAGAGATATCAATAGGCTCTTACTTACCTATTCGACTGTGTAAAGCATGAATCATTTTTTTTATTATTTACATTATATTCAAACACACCAAAAAACACAAAAATCTATATGATTTTAACAAAATAAAAATACAAAGGTAGAACTCTAGTTTTACATAAAAACAATATATTTTAGATTCGTATTTATTAAAGGGTTGCTCCCATGAATCATTCATAAGCTCCCAGCTTCATGACAAAACCTAAACAAATAATATATCTAACATGTATAGAAAATCCTTTGGAATTTGTCGTCTCTGTCTGTCTACGAATATAGTACTACTACAGTGCATTGACAAAGTAGTGACAAAATAAATAAGACCCGACTAGCCGTTATGTTAATTTGCTTTTGGGTTCTGCATTCTGTAAAGGAATTTAGGAGGTATTTTCAGTGAGTAATTTCAGCTTGTTTCGTTTGAATTAAATATTTAATTGTGAAATGAGTGGAAAATGGACGACTGTTACTTTTAGTAGCGTAGGAAGAGGGAACCTGGGAACCTAGTGTTAAGATTGAAATATTTTATTCCTAGGTTCCACTACACGCACAATTCTTGAGGCATTACGTATTGAGTGGCGGAACTCAACGCTCTCTCGCGCATTTAACGCTTGTCTCGTTTCCAGAGCGAGGAAATGAAAATATTAAATATTTCGAGGTAATTCTTGAGTAGGAATCGAACCCTTAACCTGTCGCATTTACAGTCGCACACTTGTGCCCCTGCCCCAGGACTGACCTCTACTACTATTTACTATATATTTTCAACAAAAAGTATTAACCATCAATCTGTTATATTTAAATTTACTTATTTAATTTTTTTTATTGAGGCTCAGGGTTGAGGCTATATTCCTCATATAACGGGATAGACAGAGGGAACCTATTGTTAAAAAAATCTGTTTCACATTGTCCCCCGTTCCCCGTTTTATATTATGACGAGAGCAAGAGAATGAAAATATTTTTTTCCCACGAAAGGGAATCGCATCCACAACCGTCACGTTTACAGCCAGACTTTGTGTTTCTGTAATATTCTCTATTTAACATAGAATATTTTGACAAAATTATCTCGACACAGTAGGCTGTAAAGTGTTAAAGGTCGTTACGTAGAGAGCGTTCAGTTCATTACACTATCAATACTGAGTTAACTGTTTATTTGGTAGAGTCAGCAAATTAAATATTTGCAGGATAAATTCATAAAAACCTATTTATAATCTTTTTTTTTTTTTAGGATTCCTTACCTTAAAAGGTAACAACGGAAACCTTTTATAGGATCACTTTGTTATTCGTCTGTCAAAAGCATTTATCTTAAGATCGCATGGAAGTCATTTCAACTTAATGTATGTATCGCCTTAAGTTGAAAATAATATCAAATTGTCAAGTCTGTGGTCTCTTGAAGAACATAGTCAAATTTCTTAGTCAACGCAATCAATAGATACGCTCAAAAGGTACTTCTCGTGGATTTACAGTTATGAACTTCGTTTGAGTTTATTTACAATACATAAATAAATGGAAAAATCCGAAAAGTGAAAATTTATAGGTAGGCATAGAAAAAAATAATTACAAACTTATACTTATTTTGAAAACGTACAAAAATTTAAAATATAGTGGGACTCGAACTTGTGCCTCCTGGAAACCGACCAGATTATAATTGTTAATTTCATACAAAACATAGTGCATACGTAAACTCAAATTTTTCAAAATTGTACCACCCGTTGACATACAATTCATTTGTTGACGCAGTTTTTTAAATGATAAAGACCTAATAAGTTGTCTATTAAAAAAAGGAAAAACCATATAAAGATTTACCTTGCTCTATTTGTTTTTTTTTCTGTTAATGTGGACACTATATGTATGATTTTGCTGTGATCAGAGTTACATCGGGCACTTAGCACCGATATTGCAATCAAAATCAAGTTGCATATAAAATGTAAAGTAAATTGTTACGTTGTCGCTACACCGCGCACTGGCTTACTCTAATGCGGACACAGTAAAAAGGGATCAATTTAATACCGGGATAAGATCAGCATTATCGCCCTTAATTAAATACCTTAGCAAGAATGTTCCAAGCGGTAACGACTCTGCATATGTCAGATATAGCACGGTAGGCTGTGTATTTTTTATATATATTAATATAAAATTATAAAAATCATTCGGTGGGATACAGGCACACAGAAATTAGTAATAATTAAATTAATAATATTATTTATTATAGTATTATAGTTTATTAAGTAATATGTATCAACCTATTATATTAATATTGTTATTAATAATAACAATAAAAAATATTTTTTTTTATTATTTTGAACATATTTATTTAAGAAACGTGGTGTTATTTTGCGGGTTCCGTGTTGAGTAAATAAAATTAATGATACACTCATTACGAAGCACATTGTTCCTTCTGGGGAACTCAGCACCGCGCTATATCTACCAGAACATGAAAATGAAGATAATTTACATTTAATCTTTCCCATTGCCTGGATTAAATCCACAATCATCGCGTACAGTAACAACCACTGCACCAACACGAACTCAAAGTTTTTACTGATTCAATAACATCTAACAAGCCAACCTGTTACACCTGCAAACAATCACTTTTGTAAGTTATAAAATGAATAAAAGCTGTAATTCATTTTCCGGAGACCGCAATTTTGATGAAAACACAAAATTGGCTCGCTACCTCGGTGACAAGGCAAGTGCTATTATAGCGTGGAAACGAGGAGAAATTGATTAAAACAAACTTACGTTTATAGTAGATTTGGGTGGTTGAAAAGTTTCGTTGGTTACAATTTCCTTTTTTTGTTTTAAGTTTTATAGTGCGGCGTTGAGTTTCGCCAATCTATATGTAATGTGTAAAAAAAATGTACGAAAAATAGGAAATGGAGTGTGTTAATACTAAGATCTCTCTGCCTACCTCTTTTATAGGATAAACGCCATGAGTAACTAAGAATTTGAATATTATACTTCGAAAGTGTAGGGAAACGTGAAATGTATATGTCCGTAAAATTTAAATAAAATTTTTCATCATCTTGTCATATATTTTTTTAAAAATCCTTACAAAATGGTTTACCCTTTGGGTACACGGGACCATATTACTAAGACTGCTGCTGCTGCTACTGCTGTACGTCCATCCGTCTGTCACCAGGTTAATATATCTCATGAGTGAGAAAATGAGAAAAAAGTTGAAATTTTCACTGATGATGTCCTTCTGTTGCCGCTATAACAACAACTACTGAAAAACAGAACAAAATATGTATGTAAGAGGGTTCCCATGTAACAAATGTTTCTTTTTTTGCCGTTTTTATAGACAATTGTACGGAATCCTTCGTGCACGAGTCGAATAACGTTATAAAATCCATGAAAACAAATTGTATTTAGTATCTATATTCCTTTATTCCAATACATATATTTAACATAATATTTTTTAACTGAAAGACCTAGGTCCTTTTAGGTCAACATAAAAAAAGCTTCTTTCTTATTTATTTGTAGCAAGATAGGCAGATAGAACCTGGAAACCTAGTGTTAAGGCACTCAATTTCTATCATAACATTTCCATTTTGTGCTGAGTGGTAGAACTCGTTACCAGAGCGAGAAAATGAAAATATAAAATATTTCATTTCCTCGAGCGGGAATCGAATCCACAACCTGTCGCCTTTACAATTGCACACCTGTCTCTATCCTCCCTTACCTCATCCTAAACCAAATAATCAAAAATCTGCTTCCAATTAAATGAGAAGAGTATTGTAGCATCGATATGCCAATATCCTTCGAGCTCTGTCAGCAACAACGCTGGCTTATCCGTTTTTAATCAACTCACTCAAACCGATGGGGCAAAGTTTAAATTATTTGTTAACGAATTTCGTCCGCGGTTGTATTGGATACGTAATTAAATCAGTGTAGGCCAAAATATACATGCTGGGAGAGTGTAGAGTGTAGAGTGTTGAGAATTTGGCTTTTTTTAAGTAGAAGATGACAATGGAGAAGAAGAAGATAAAGAGTACTAAGAGATAATTTCTGAAAACATAAACTATCTCAAAATTTTTGACGTTATCTTCATGTTTTTTAGGTTTAAGTTCATACTGCATTTCATATAAATATATTAGAGCATTTAGAGGGAATTTAGTATTAGACAATCCTTTTCCTACTTTTTGCGTGATGTTTTAGGTATTGATTGTTGAGTGGCGGACCTCAACGACGCGCTTTGTCTTGATACCAGAATGAAGAAATGAAAATGATTGACTCTCCTTATTGGTACTCGAATCCAGAACCATCGTATTAGATGGTATGCCAGAGTGATACGAGCATTAATTTAGGTACTTTAAAATTAATTTAAATTTCAAACTATAGATTTATAGAACAAATACTAACCATGTATACCTCGTTTATAATATATTCGAGCATAATTTCGAACCCTTCTCATTTAGATACTATTCCAAACCCCAAACTGTTATTGGAAATATTTTAGAAGTTGCCAGTTTTAACGAGACTTTCGTAATTAAAGGTGTCCACGATTTAGATTTAAATTTAGATTATTTTAATCAAATTATTCTCGAAATACATTTTCTTATTCATCTATACTATTATTATAATATTACAAAAGCTTAATAGTATGTATCTGAGGCCAGTCGTGGCGCAGCGGCACAAAGTGTGACTGTAAAAACGACTGGTTGTGGGTTCGATCCCCACTCGAAGAGATAAAATATTTACTTAAATTTATATTTCCATTTCTTCGCTCTGGTGTTGAGGCAAAGCGCGGCGTTGAGATCTGCCACTTAACACGTAATGCCTCCAGAATTCGGCAGAAAGTGGGGAACGGAGTGTCTTTCACTAGGTTCCTTCTGTCTACCTTTCTGTGTGCGGGATACAGCGTGAAGCTGATTTATTTATTTTTATTTATATAGTTTTTTCTTCCCATCCGGAAAAAATACTCAAGCTAGTTGTATATTATTTTTCTTAAAACTCAAACATTATATTTAATGTATCTATAATATACTAAATAAATAATATGTAAAGCTAAACCGCAATAACCCGAAACTTATAACGTCAGATCAGGATATCGCACAGGGCATCTCTAACAATAATAATTTTCAATTTTNATATATATATATATTTTTTATAAAACTCCTATTACTGAGTGACTAGGCACACGCACAGCCTAATTCCTAAAATTAAAATAGAATCTTATGTTTTACATTTAAATCAGTTGTAGCTCACGTTGTACGTCTGGTAACGAGGCAAAGCGCAGAGTTTAGTATCGCTTCACAACACGTAATAATATCTTCAGAAATTCGTAGAATGTGTCTTAATGGTAACAGAGTATATTAACAGGTTCCCAGGTTCCAACTGCCTACCCTGCTAAGTGCAGAATACAGCGTGAAGCTAATTTTTTTAAATTATATATTATAATCGTCACAAGCAAAGATGCGGTCTACGGTTCTCATTTAATATATAGATTTTAATTTTAAGAAAGAATCTTAAAACAATGCTCTTATATAAGCAAAGTTTATAAAATATTCGTAATATGGCGTATAAAACTTTCTTCAAACGTCTGAAGAATGAAGTGATGAATATATTATAGTACATATTTTAGAACATGTTAATATGTAATTACTTATTTATAGCTTTTCTTTGTTTGCTTAATTATGTTATGAGAGTGATACAGTGTTTGAATGGAAACGGGGTTCGATTCTCGCTCGGGAAGATGAATTTATTCATTTTGTCTAGTAGGTAAAGTGTGATTAGAACACGCATAAGGTAGTCATGGCACAGTGGCACAGGCGCGTGACTTTGAAGACGACAGTTGTGGGTTCGATACCCTTATTTTTTATTGAAAAATAAGGCAAACGAGCGTACGAGTCACCTGATGGTAAGTGATCACCGCCGCCCACGATCCCGTGTAACCAGAAGATCTACAGGTGCGTTGCCGGCCTTTAAGGTGGAGATAGACGTGCTTTTTTAGGGTACCCAGTTCGTATCGACCTGGAAACACCGTCGCAGGTAGGCCATTACACAGTTAAGTGGCACGTAGAAGGAAGCTCCTGCGAAGCCGCACAGTAGTGGAGAGAGATGTATCCAGATGGTGTGGATAATATTTGAGTTTGTGAAGTACAGAGCAGTTAGAAAATTCAGCGACAGGTAACAGGTCAAACAGTTCTCCAGAAAACTCCCCATGAAAAATGCGGTAGAGAACGCACAGCGAGGTGACATCTCAACGTAAAGCCAATATGTCAAGCCCTGCACAGATCAATAGGTCCCCAACGATTCAAACGGTTTTACGTTGTATGCTGATCGCATACAACGTAAAATGGGTCAAGCTGATATTGGGGTGCACCAGCCCAGAGATGAGAACAGTACTCCAAATGAGGCCGAACCTGGGCCCTATACAGTAGGGCCAATTGGTGTTTTGGCGTGAAGTACTGTCTCTCTCTGTTGATGACCCCCAGTTTCTTATTAATTTAATTATTATCGATATCCTCTTGGAGAAATGATTTTTTAAATATTTTTACATCTTGATTCTGACAACAATACAAATAAAAGTCGCGGCCAACAAAAAGCGCTGTGTCCCACCACTCAAACGCAATGCTACGAGAATTCGGTGACAAGTGGAGAACGGAAGTGTCTTGATGGGAACGGAGAGTCTTAACAATAGATTTCTAGGTTCCTTCTGCTTACACTGCTATTTACGGTATGCAGCGTGAGGCTAAAAAATATAAAATGTGGCGTTGTGTTCCACAACTTAACACCACTCGAATTCGGATGTTACGGGAAGAAAGGGAGTGTCTTAACATTAGGTTCTCTCCACATTAATTTATGGCACGAAGCGTTAAATAAATGAAAACAAATAAGCTCCTACCATCGTCCCATAAAACGTGACAACATTAAAATATATTTATCGTTTCAGAACCCCCTACTTCATCATTGTCACATTTGCCATATCTACGAGAATAAATCCCGAAACTCATAAAAGTAGGTACTTGTCCTATAGCCTATATGTCTGAAAATTTTATTTTTAATTGTAACTCTTGTCCAAGATGGAAGGCTTGCTCGCAGCGACCCCTGCCTGCCCTTATGAGGGCTGCAACGTTCCATCCGCCACGTGCACCTCGAGAGAGCGCACTGATAGGACGTCCCCCCAAGGCGACGCGCACCAGTGCGTCCCCGCTGGTGTGTCAAGTGGTGACGAGTGCGGCGTTGGGGACCGCCACCCAATACGCCATGTCCGGAACAGCGGGAAGTGGAGGACGGAGCTACAAATAGCCACGTGGAATATAAGAGGAGGGATGGAAGAAAAAATAAATGTATTATTAGATGTGATGGATGATAGAGATTTGGATGTCGTCTGCGTGACTGAGACCAAGCGGAAGGGCAATAACACTACCGACTTACCGGACAGTCGGGTCGCTTTCTGGGCCGGCGTACCAGAGAGCGAGCGGGGCTGTCAAGGTGTAGGTGTGTTATTGTCTTCTCGATTGGTTAGTGCAGCGGTTGAATACAAGGCGATCAACCCGAGACTGCTTTTACAAGGAGATATATGAGGGTTAACAAGAGTATTCTTGTTAGTGGCGTATGCGCCAGTATCCTCAGCTCTATTAAGCGAACTCGAGGAGTTTTGGGAGAGTGTCAGGGATGTTCTAGGTAGCGTTAGAGGGAATGAAAAATTAATAATATGTGGCGATTTGAACGGATGGGTCGGAACTGCGCGAAGCGGTTACGAGGGAGTGCTAGGTCAGTATGGTGACAAGAGAATAAATGAGGCTGGAAAGCTTATATTGGAAATTTGCAAGGAAAGGAATTTGTTTGTGGCAAACACTATGTTTGACCACAAACAAATTCACATGTATACATGGGAGCGAACGGAAGGGAAAAGTATGATTGATTTATTCCTAGTGGATCAGCGTATTCGAAGCCAAGTCATGGACACACGAGTGTTTAGGGGTTCTGATCTGGGAACAGACCACTATCTAGTCGTTGCTAGAATAAGGGGTCTGTTCGCG
>JAAIXJ010001841.1:241332-276434 GCA_013403705.1 Heliconius hermathena
ATCTCTTCGTAGGATATGCGGAGTCAGCTTAGCTGATCGAATCCGCAATGAAGAGGTACACAGAATGGCAGGTACTAGCGAGGATGTCACGGTGAGAATGAAGAAGAACGTGCTCAGCTGGTTTGGGCACGTCGAACGAATGAGTGATGAAAGAATGGCAAAAAAGATTTATGATGGAAAAGTGAGCGGTAAGAGAGGTAGGGGGAGACCTCGGTTGACCTTCGAAAACACAGTATCAAATATACTGGAGGAAGGTCACGTAAAAAGCATGAGGACCACCCGGAGGGCATGTATGAAGAGGTTGATGACAGTGGACGAGGCGAAAGAGGTATGTAGAGACCGTAACGTTTGGCGCTCCGTTCTCTCTGATAAGCCCGCTAGGGATAAAGCGTGAAGTTAGTATAGTATAGTATAATTCTAACTAAGAAAAAACTCGAGGTCAGTCGTGGCGCAGGGGCATAAGCATGCGTAGGTTCGATTTCCACTCGAGAACATGAAGTATTTAATATTTTCATTTCGCCGCTCCACAGTAAAACGCAATGTCTTCAGAATTCGACGAAAAATGTGAAATGGAAGCGTCATAATAGAAATGGAGTGCCTTAACATTAGGTTCCTAGGTTCCCTCTGCATACCTTGACGCTAAAAATGAATAAATAAAATAACTTTATATTTAGACTTTTTTCGTCCAAGTGATTAAAATAATGGGCTAATCCTGGAACACATCTTCTTAATGTATTGATTATTATTATTATTATTTATTGTTTCTACTTTCCTTTTTTATAACAATTCGAAAATACTATAATACTGTAATTGCATATAAATAAATATTTTTTTTGTAATATTTGAAGCTTGGACTTTTCGATATTAAAGATAATTAAACCTGACGTAATGAGGTCAAATAACAAATAGCTTTATAAACCACGATAAGTACTTAATGCCCTTATTTGGTAATAAGTTCGCGTCAGATTGTCTTTAATTGCCCAAGTTTCGACATCAAACCAATTATTCTAACGACGTTACATTCCTATTACCATTTGAATTACAACTTATATAGATTTCTTGGTATACGATGCTAATAATGGTTGTGATAAAGGTTTTTTTTTCAGCTTTACGCCGTATTCTCTATACTCACTTAGCAGGATAGGTAGAGGGAAACTAGTGTTTAGACTTTCTGTTCTCCACTTTTCGCCAATCGAAACATTGAGTGTTGGATGGTATAACTCAACGCCACAAGTTTAAATAATCGTTAATTATAATAGATTTTTTACTTTGTGATTAAATTCTTCGGTCTTTTTCCACTCTCTTTTCTTTAGGTCGGGTTTAAAGTTCTGTTAATGTTTAATGTAAGGAAAAGAAGTTAATGGCAACTAATGTAATTTTAGTATAATATAATATAAGATGAAAAATATTTTTTTCCCATATTTATTTAATGTAAATAAGTGAGTGTTAGACGGTGGGACTCAACGTCGCGCTTTGCCCCATTACCAGACCAAGTTCAAGCATATTAAATGTTTAATTTCCTCGAGTGGAAATCGAATCTACAACCGGCCACGTTTACAATCGCTTGCTTGTGCTTCTGCGCTACGACTGGCCTCTATCTGCTAACCTTCTTTAATTGCAAAATTATTTTGTAAGTAAAGAAGATTTACTATAGGTAAAAGGAACACACCCCATTTCCCACTTTCCGCCTAATTTTCGAGTCATATCGCATGTCAACGGCGGAACTCAACACTGCGTTTTGCCTTGGCCCTCGAGAAAAAGAAAAGCAACTCATTCCCCCGAATGGGAATTGAATGCACATCTGTCAAATTTACAATAGATGGCAGCCTCATCAATCATTTTTAAAACAACCAAAAAAGCTATACAAACAATGACGACACAAATCACATCATACCACATAAATAAATATAAAATATGATCATCATTTCATAAATACACGAACACAGAGTGTATCACGTATTTATTTCCTTTGAAAAGTGCCTACAAAAGGAGAATGGGTGAAGAAAAAAAAAGGGGGGAACGCTATATTTCTTTTAACGACCTCACATATTTTACGATTAACTTGAAGTGCCTGTATTTGAGCGTCTAAAATAAATATTTGATATATGATGCCTGGAGAATTCTAATATGCTCATCTTTCTCTTGACAAGATGATTTAAGTAGGCTAAATTGTTTATAGAAAATATATTTTTAGGGTTCCGTACCCTTATAAGATCACTTTGTTGTCTGTCTGTGGTTGACAGATCAAGAACGTTTATCTCAGAAACGCTTGGAGATATCCAGTTGAAATTCAAAACCTTATACCAAGATCTACGGCCTATAGTAAATCTGTAGTAAAAAACGCGTATTTCGATTTTCGACAAAATTAACAGGGTATATAATCCGATTAACCTATTATTAAATTTGGGACCTACCATTTACATGTAGTATTAGTATAGTGAAAAATCTGAAAACTATACATTTGTGATTAAATCTAAAAAAATAATAGCCTTAAAAAAGGGGGAAAATTTGGTATTAAAGCCGCTAGTTCAAGTGAGGTTTCATCGTGAGATGAAAGAGCTCTGGCTAAGCCAAGCCTGAATTACAAAAAAAGATCGATTTAATTTTTGTAAGGAACCCTCGGTGGGCGAGCCTGACTCGTGCTTGTCTGGTTTATTTTTAAAAAGCTGTACGTCGCAGGATAGACAGGAGGAACTTTTTAATATTGTTTAAAGTGTTATTCAATACTTAGGAAAGAAAAATACTTTATTAACAGAACGTATAAAAAAAATAAAATCTGTAATCTGTAATAATTAAACGGTTTCCAAGAGGCGCGGGTTCATAAAGTCAAAGTCAAAGTCAAATAATTTTATTCAAAATAAGAAGTTACATGCTTAATTTTTTGAACGTCAAATAACTTACCACCAGTTCACTAAAATTAATGCCTCAGACCTGAGAAGAACCGGCGCAAGAAACTCAGCGGGACTTATTTTTTTAAAATCAATTATACAAAATCACATTTCAACGTTTCTGACAATGATACTTTGAAATAGACTGGAGCGAGCATTTCATTCCCAAGGCGTGTTATCATTTATATAATCATTAATTTGGTAATAACCTTTAACACACAAACGTCTTTTCACAACTCTTTTAAATTGTGATATAGAACATTCTCGGACGTTTTCTGGGATCCTATTGTAAAAGCGTACACATTGTCCCATAAAAGAATTGCGGACCCGATGTAATCGGGTTACAGGTGCAATAAGTTTACTCCTATTTCTAGTATTGATATTATGTATATCACCAATTTTGGCAAAATCTTTAATATTTTTCTTAATATACATAACATTTTCAAAAATGTATTGAGATGCAACTGTCAAAATATTTATTTCTTTAAATTTTTGCCTTAACGATTCTTTAGGGCCTAAGTTATAGATTGCGCGAATAGCTCGCTTCTGCAAGACAAAAATTGTTTTAATACCGGCTGCATTACCCCAAAGTAGAATGCCGTAGGACATAATACTATGAAAGTAGCTAAAGTAAACAAGGCGAGCCGTTTCCACATCAGTTAATCGTCTGATTTTTTTAACCGCAAAAGCTGCTGAGCTAAGTCTATTCGCCAATCCATCGATATGAGGTCCCCACTGTAATTTAGAGTCAATGGTGATACCGAGAAACACCGTAGAATCGACAGGATCCACGGCTTCACCATTCAAGAGTACATCAGCTTTAACAATTTTTGTGTTAGGTGTTCTGAAGATTATACATTTAGTTTTTTTACTATTCAATAGTAAGTTATTAACACTAAACCAATGTACTACTTTCGATAGAGCATTGTTTACATCGTCATATATGTTTTGTCGTCGTTTTATTTTAAAAATCAATGAAGTATCATCAGCAAACAATACTATATCATGGTTATATATATCATGGTTATATATGGAATAGACCCTTGTGGGACCCCCATACTGACATATCCCGCTATTTTCAACTTTTTATACGTCCTCAGAATAAACTTATTTACAAGACCATCCGCTCTCTAATTTCCTCAATCGTTGAATGTTGAGTGGCGGATGTGAACGCCGTACATTATCTTACTAGAGCGGAAAAATAAAAATAAATTAATTACATCGAGTGCTGGCTGAGCCCACAACCATTGCGTTCTACATAACAATCAGATTCTATTCTACTGAGTCGAATAAAATTTCTCAAACAAAAACACTTATTTTAGAGTAGTCCCCTCATAGTGTGATTTGTAAAGATTGCTCTATATTTACATATTTGGTAATAAGTCAACTAGATTATAATTAAACGCGATAGTTGTGAGTTCAATTTCCCTCGGGGGGGGGAAGAATTATTTTCATTTCGTCGCTCTGGTAACAAAGCGCGGCGTTAATTTTGAAACTCGCAGTGTTTAACGAAGTTTCTTAACATTAGATTCCCTATGCCTAGTCTGTTATATAGAAGAAACAGCGTAAAGCTTAAAAAATATAGGTATATATTTTTAATATAATTTGTTTTTTTTTATCTTAGTCTAGGCAACTTTGTCACGACCTCACGGTCACGATATACCTTTTTCATTTCATCAGCCATCCACCTCTTCATATATCTCTTGGGCATTTCATGCTTTATACGTGACCCTCTTTTAGTAACATTTAATTAGTATTTTTTTTAATTCTTAGCTTAAGCGAGTAAAATTATCAGACTTTACTATAAAGGTTTATTTTTAAAAGACAGATTATAAAAGATAATTTTATATGTTTGAATTTTATATGTATCTTGTTTACTCAAATTGTATAAATTGTGGGAAATGGGAAACGGAATTGTCTCAATGGGAACGGAGTTCCCTAACACTATTATTGGTTCCCAGGTTCCTTCTTAATAATTAATCTATAATATGTGAAAAATACTGCGTGAAGCTAAAAAAGAAGAAAAAAAATGTAGTTAACCAAAAAATTTCACAACCTACCTACTAATATTATAACTGTAACAGTTTCTGAAGATGAGTGTTTGTCCACTATCAAACAAAACCTACTAAACAGATTTAGATTCATTTTTAAACTTATCTGCTTATATATCAGAGTAACACATAGTCAAGAATTTATGTAAAGAATTCGTATGATTTGGCTACAATATAACAATAAATTTAAGAAACTAAATTTTATCCAATTGTAATAATTATTATAAAACTTGGCAGTTATACGAAGTTTAGGTGACAATACATTATTAAGATATCATCGAGATGGTCTGGTGATGAAGCTTGAACCTGAATAGTGAAACTTTTCAGACATTACTGAAAAACCACTTAAATTAAATAACAACTATCGCGTATCAAACGTTATGCCACCGCCCCGCGTCATTATTATTTTATTTTAAAATTGAATATAAAGGTAGTCCAAGCAATGAAGTTACCAAATAAAACACTATTTTCTTATTAAAATATTGAAGCAGACCAAACTGTTCCTTTGTATAAAATGGCGGATGTATGATGGAAACAATTAACTATTCCGCACGTGTTTCATATTGTTTTGGGTTTTTAAATTAAAATTTAAAAAAACGTCATCCGACTGTAACGCGACAGTTGTGGATTCGATTCCTACTCGGTGTAATGTACTGGTAACAAGACACAGCGTGACATTGAGTTCCGCATCTCAAATTTTGACAGAAAGTGGAGAAGGAAGTACCTTATACTCCTCTATGACAAACTCATCCGTGAATATAAAAATATTATATATGAATAAATATATAGCATGCTTGTGCCTCCGCGCCACGACGACAAAAAGCAGGAGCATGGTTAAAAAGGCCCAACTTTCGAGGTATTGCTTGTTCAATGGTGGAACTCAACATCTTCAATTGGAATCTCTCAATCTAGAATTGGACACACAAGTGCTCTATACGTAATATTCCAATAATTTGACGGAAAGTGAGAAACGGAGAGTCTTAACACTAGATTCCCTCTGCCTGCTCTTACATACTTACGGAATACATCGTGAAGATAAAAAAAACTAACAAAATTGTACCCAGATATAAAAAAAATATTATACACTTCCTATATAAGCATTATATATACACCTATATTATGAACATATACAAAAAAACGAACCCAAGACTACCACACCACACTACTACCGTCAAAATCGGATTTCCGATCCGACCGAATCGGATTCACAAAAAAAACTCTCATTTACTCTTTGAATATTTAACTGTTCGTTAAACAGCGGATTTATATCGTAAATATTTAATAAGCTGTATTAATTTGTTGATGGCGTTAATTGCTCCTCCGCGGATTATTCCAAAGGATTTATTTTATACTTGTTTCTCTTTGGTTTTGCTTAAAATATACATATTTGTTGTCTTTGACGGAGGGATCGATATTTTGAAGGGATTTTTTAGTTGTGAATAGGTACTATTTGAGAACAGTCGTGGCGCAGGGGCACAAAATGTGACTGTAAACACGACTGGCTATGGGTTCGATCCTTACTTGAAGACATGAAATATTTATTTAAATTTAAATCAGCTTCACATTCTATCACGCACATAGCAGGGTAGGCAGGGGGAAACGTAGTGTTAAGATCTCCGTTCCCCACTTTCCGCCGAAATATTTATTTAAATTTATATTTTCATTTTATCGCTCTGGTGTCGAGGCATGGCGTTGAGTTCCGTCATTCAACACGCAATGCCTCCAGTATTCGGCGGAAAACGAGTGCGGCGGTAAGAGAGTGTCTTCACAATAGGTTTCCTATGGCTATCCTGAGTGCGAGATACAGGGCGAGGCTGATATAGTGTGAAGCTGTTTTTTTATTTATTTAATACTTTTTTCGTTTTCGCTGAAAATATACATATTTGTTGATCGAAATTTTGATAGGAATTTGTGTTTGTACATATTATTTGATATAGATATAAATATTGAGACCGTTGTGGCGCAGTAAGATGGTTGTGGATCGATTCGATTCGATTTTACGGTTATATTTCAATTATTTTTATTTGTACGCTCTGATAGAGAAAGTACAGTGTTGAGATTCACCAGTCAAAAAAAGTAGAGGTTGGAGTGTCTTCTTGTGCCCCTGCGCCACGACTGACCTCAAAAAATATCCATTTAACGTCCATTCAATTTTTAGAGAAAAATTGTTAGAGAAAAATAAGCAAAATGAATGAAGAAAGTTCGTTTAGAATTAATATATATTTTTTATTTTACACTCGAGCAATATTTAGGCTGTGTCCTTGGCACGTACCCATGTTACAGACTCCAAGTACAGAAACAAGATGAAATAAAAAACATGTAATGGACCACTTACAGCGAATAAAGACAAAAAAAATATAAAAATTGGCCAAACTGGATTTTTAAAAGTAATAGTGTGTATATATATATATATATATATATATATATATATATATATATATATATATATATATATATATATATGTATGTATATATACATATATATATATATATATATATATATATATATATATATATATATATATATATATATATATATATATATATATATATATATATATATATATATATATATATATATATATATATATATATATATATATATATATATATATATATATATATATATATATATATATATATATATATATATATATATATATATATATATATATATATATATATATATATATATATATATATATATATATATATATATATATATATATATATATATATATATATATATATATATATATATATATATATATATATATATATATATATATATATATATATATATATATATATATATATATATATATATATATATATATATATATATATATATATATATATATATATATATATATATATATATATATATATATATATATATATATATATATATATATATATATATATATATATATATATATATATATATATATATATATATATATATATATNGAACGGAGTGTCTTAACACTAGGTTCCCTCTGCCTACCCTGCTGTGTGCGGGATACAGCGTGAAGCTGATTTACTTACATTAGTATGTAAATAAGCAAATACAAAAAAAAAGTCTATTGTATAGTTATAATAGACATTTTTTTTGTATTTTTATTTAAATATGTAAACTATTTTTTGAACATAATAAAAGTGTCAATCTATACTAATATAATAAAGCGGAAGAGTTTATTTGTTTGGTTGTTTAAACGCTAATATCTCTGGATCTACTGGTCCTATTTACTTTCGTTTTGTTTTATATGAAAGCTACATTCTTCAGAAATGCTGTAGGCTATATAATATTACGGTGTATGTCTTAGTTAAACTTAAATAACGAAATAACAATAATAATAAGGAACGCTATGGAAATATTTCAAGCGCGTGCGCTGCAAAATCAGACAAAAATATTCAATTTTATTAGTTCTAAAAAAAGTCCGCGACACCATATATCTATTTCTTATGAATAAGTAACAATAAGGCATTCCATCATCAAGGAAATTTAATGAAGATAATCTTCGGCTTTTATAACATGTATAATAGTATACTTTTCGAGAAAATGTAAAATTATACTAATTCAACACTCCGTGTACGGCAGCAAGCCAAGATTCGAAATCCGCGGAGGGGGCCGTGGACGACGCCCTATCATACAATGAATGTATCAATCTGGTGGCAAATGCAGTATAATAAAAGTATTGTAGGGGTTATGCGGGCAAAGCCGCGAGTAGGCCGCTAGTATCCTAATATTTTCAATTGGAACTAGTAGTTTTCGGAATTAATGCATACAAATAAAACCCAACAAATGTTTCAATTTCACGCTGTATCCCGCCCAAGGCTGGGTAGATAGTGTTAAAATTCCGTTCCCCAATTTCCATCGTAAGAGGCATTGCGTTTTAAGTGGCGGAACTCAACGCCGCGCTTTGCCTTGGAATTTATTCTTATAGTTATTATAAACGTGAAAAAGTTGAAATGGATGATTTTGAAACCGTACATTTAATATAGAACCGTACATTTGCGTTAAGTTCCGCGTCTCAACACACAATAACTCCAGAATTCGGTGTAAAGTGGGAAACGGAAATGTTTTAAGGGAACGGACTGTCTTAACAATAGCTTTCGCTTTATGCTCGCAGGTTCCCTCTGACTACTGTGCTATATGTTGGATACAGCGTGAATCTAAAAAAAAAGTTGTTGAAATTGGCGGATGAACTGGGAAGTATATATATTAAGTATTAAATATAAACATCTCTATAAACGGACAAATATGAAGAACACATCCCAAAAAGACTGTGTCATACTTGAAGTAACTTTCAATTTTCTTCCGACCTTGATAAGCATCAGCCCTAAGTAATATACAGCATATGGTGTGTGGAACTTTATCTAATAATAAAATTGTTGTCCTTTCTTCTAACTGCTTTCAAACATGTAATAAGAAAAAGTTAGTTATACTTATTTAGATAGTAAATGGATTTAATTTGTTAGTTCATTTATAATTTAAAATGTTTGCATGTAAACTGGATTAAGACATTCGGCTGCCAATTTACGAAACATTATGTATTCAATGACGGAACCCACCACCGCGCTATGTTTTATTAATACAACGAAATAATGAAAACTGTTCTTTCTTTCGTGCCGCTGAACTGGGCTATGCTATTAAGGCCTAAGGATTCTGTACGACAAAACGTTAAAAACAACAGAAGCCTTATAAAAAGAATCAGTTGTATGTCTGTCCGTCCGTCACTCAATCCTCATTTTGCTTTAAAACTAAACGTTTAACATATTTAGTTTTAAAACGTAAACACAATATTAATAATAAAAAGTGTTGGAAACTGTGTCAATTTTTAAGACATAGGAGTACCTAAATAATGTGTTTGAAAATTTAAATATGGTATTGTCTGCGTACTCTGCTATATGGTAAAAAGTTTGATGTGTTATTTCATTTATTTTATTACCGTTCTAATTAATAAAGAACATTAGTTTTATAGCTGAACGCTGTATCTCGCATATAGCATGATAGGCTGCGAGAATATTTATGATACTACTCAATGCGTAACTCAACACTGCGCTATGTTTTTTTTACCAGAAACGAAAGTTCCAGAAAATTAATTTCTACGAATAAGAATCAAACCAACAACCGTTGCGTGCCACTATGCTCAATTTTCGATTTAAAGTGCTATTCTGCATCCACATGCACCATCTTTACACAAAGTTAACAAAACTAAGATTAGAGTTTACATACTAAACTTAAGGTAAATTTTAATTTAAAATTTGTTAATAGTTATTAAAGCTGTAGAGCGTTTGTTAATCAGACATAAGATATATAGATTGACGTCAGACGTGCTCGAAGATAAATTGAAGATTCCATCATGTAATCAGAGGCCGTTGTGGCGCAGGAGCAGAGGGTTCGGCTTCCACTCGGATGAGTGAATTATTATCTTTTACATTTATTTATTATAAAAATTTGGACATTCTTTGGAAATCATAGTCATACGTTCTCATCCAGCTACGTTGAAATTCTTATATGCTTGTTACAAGTCCAACTTTCGATACCAAAATATTGCAGAGCGTTCCCCAGTTTCAACAAAATTTTGGAGGTGGAGGTGACTTAAATAACATGTAGTGTCTAAACACTAAATACCGGGGACCTTCTGCCTATCCTACTATGTGAGAAAAATCCTTTGTTACTGTTAAACTTTGATCAGACGGTGGAAAACTGTATGTTTTACAGAAACAAACGCCGTACGTGAGTGTGAAAAATAAAATTGTACAAATTTTCGCTTATACACTTCATTTTTTTCGATTTTACGCGTGAATCGAAAGTCAATTTTTTTGTAGAGCACTTTCCGAGGTAATTTTCAGCTCTAGCAAACTACCTGTTTGGTTTACTTGAATATGTTACGAACGGCAGCTAAAGCAGTTTTGGAAGAGATTTTTCTATAAACGAAATTCAACCTGAAAACATCACTATAAAAAAATTGTAAATTTGAAATTATCAAAAATTAATTATTTCAAATTAAACTCGTTTTCACGTATTTTCTATTCTTTTATATGTACTTTTTGAGTAAACTTGAAATTCAAAAACAAGTACAAAATACTTCCCTCAATGTATATATGTACGTAATATATGTAATATTACAAATCTTTTTTAGCTTCACGCTGTATCCAGCACAAAGCAGGGTAGGCAAAGGGAACCTGGGAACTTAGTGTTAAGGCATTCTGTTCTTATCAAGAAACTAATTTTCCCCACTTTCCGCTTATTTCTGGAGACATGTTACCCACTAATAAACTAAGGTAATATTTATATTTATAATCTCCAATGAACAATTTTTTATATTTTTTTAATTATCTTATGTATGAAACGAAGTAATTTTCATTATATTCTATAAAACCCTGTTTTGAAATAGATTAATGTACAGTACTAACATTAGTAACACTGTATAACACCGTCCAAATTTCTTTAACTGTGAGCAATAGAAATTATTTCAGTTAATATAAAAAGTATGTATCATCAACTCCATTACTTATAAATAATAATAATATTTTAATTTCTAAGCCATTTAAAAGTTATATAGTTATAGTTGTAGTTATTTATTTACGTTTCGATTATATGTATGTCTTATCCTTTTTAAGGGTAATGCATTTAGTAGCAATATAGAATTAAAATATTAATATTTTTGTAAAATGAATGTAATTTACCACTGGTGAATCTAAATAAATAAATAAATAAATAAATAAATTCTATGTTTTTTTTATTCCGCCTATCTCTTGGGAGTCAAAAAGCTTGTTAGGCAAAAAAAGATGTTCATACAATAGTATGAACATATAAGAAAAACATATAAATGTATGTACTCCTCTGAGATTTTTTTTTTTTTGTTTTTTTTAGTGTTAACAAAACTACTATTCAATGGATATACCGATGTTCTGCCTCCCTACTTAATAATTTTGGCAGGCTTAAGGAAAAAAAAATATTTATAATATGATTTTTAATTTCAACTAATAATTAGTCTAAGATAATAATATTTCACAATATTTTGCATTTGAAATTAGAATTGTATTGAGAGTTATTTTTAAGTTAATATACTTATAAGTGCATTTTCTTACATTTTTAAGATAACTAAAATTTTGAAAATAGTTTTAAAAAACGTGTATCTATTAATTAGTATTTCGAAATAAAAATATCAAAACGTTTAATATCATTCCAAGTTATCCTTTCCCCAAAAAGTTATCTATTAATATACCTAAAAACAGATAAAAGATTTAAAACACAACTTACCACACAAACACATAAATACACAAACACACACTACACAAAATATGTATTATATATTATACAAGAAATATAACGTACGAAACCGAATTGAAACGAATCGAATTAAATCGCGCGCTTTTTGTATTTTTTTCTCGAAATACTAAAACGTTGGTAACAGTCGGTGTTAAGCCGACTACTGAAATTACAGTTTTACACGCTTTTCGAGAGTTTTGAGCGCATGCGTAAAATATTATACAAAAATATAAGGAAATTTGGATTTAAATCTTATAACTATAAGGTCCTGTTTCAATTGTTAAGTGAGCATAAGTGGTCGTACTGTCAGGTGCAAAGTCTTGATTTTTTAATATTATTTTAAGAAGAATCCAGTTGTGACGCAGTTTGTGGGTTCGATTTCCACACGGTGAACTCATCAATAATTAGATTATCGTTTTGGTAAGAGGCAAAGCGCGCACTTAACGCGCAATTCCTCTAGAATTCGGCGGAGAGTGTCTTAACCCTAGGTTCCCATGAACTCTTTGCCTACTCTATTGGATGCAGGACACAGCATGAAGCTAAAAAAATAAGACCATCAATGCGCAATGATGATAAGTGATTACCAGCGCTTACGGCACCGTGTATCACCTGAGGAGAAACAGGTACAGGTAGACCTTTTTTGAAAGTGCCCATGTCGTATCAACCTAGAAACACTGCCACAGATAGGCCATTCCTCAGCTGTGTGGCACGTTGAAGGAAGTTCCTACAGAACTGCACAGGAGTAAAGTGCTTCGTTTCTAGGTATTTACACTTCAAAAACATAATTTGTTATGAATATTGTCATAAGTGTGTGGCTAAGCGTGACTGGTCGTGGGTCATGGTTTGGCGTGGCTGGCGTGTGGCGATCTCAACTCGAGTTAATAAAATAGTCCCTTAAATGTACATTTTCTTTTCTTCGCTCTGGTGTTGAGTTCAAGTGCGGTATTAAGTTCCGCCGCTCATCACGCAATGCCTACAGAATTCAACGAAACCGGGTAGCGGAATGTCTTAACATTAGGGTCCCTCTGCCTACCCTGCTGTGTGCAGGATACAGCGTGAAGCTGATTATTTGTAATTGGCCCTTTTATCTACAAGTACTAAGAAGCAACGAAATTTGTAACATGAGAAAAGGGGTACGCTGTACTTTTGTTTAATTATTATTATTAATAATATTAACATATTATTAATTATTATTAATAATAATACTAATACTCGTAAATATTTTTTATTATATTATATTTTCAATAGTAGTTTAAAATCTTAAACAACATTATTTTGTGACTTCCTTATTTTGAATCTATAAATAGTGATTTAGCTTCCAAATGGATTGTGAGCACAACAGAGCGTTTGTTATCGTTTATTACAATTTATGAGAAAAGGGGTTCGCTTTAGTTTTCTTTACTTGTATTACTATTGAGGGGTTGATGGTAAGAAATATGGCATTTTCGTGATTTCTTTAAAAATATCACTTTTCAAAACTTTCGAAACTTGAATATATTATGATATTTTTTTGTATTAAGAAGAAGTGGCGGAACTCAACGCCGCGCTTTGCCTTTTTACTAAAGCGAGAAATCTATATAGTAAAGCTATAACACATTAGCTTTCCACATACATTTTTTTTCATTCACTTCTACATCGACGATATTAGAGAAAGTCTTGCATTGGGGACAATTATTAAGATTTTTTTGTATTTTTGGTGGTTTGTTTGTTTCACTGTTTGCGCTTGTTGCCTGTTGTGCGCTTGTGCGCTCTAATCTAAGAAACAGCTTTACTGATTTGAATACAATTTAAATCGGATCATGAATAAAAATATAAATTTTATATATAGGCCAGTCGTGGCGCAGCGGCACGAAGTGTGACTGTAAAACGGATTGTGACGGTGACGGTTGTGGATTCGATCCCCACTCGAGGAGATAAAATATTTACTTAAATTTATATTTCCATTTCTTCGCTCTGGTGTCAAGGCTAAGCGCGGCGTTGAGTTCTACCACTCAACATGCAATGCTTCCAGAATTCAGCAGAAAGTGGGGAACGGAGTGTTTTAACACTAGGTTCCCTCTGCCTACCTTGCTGTGTGCGGGATACAGCGTGAAGCTGATTTAGGAAATGTATAAAAATTTGAACGTAGCGGGATTCGAACCCGCACCTCCTGGAAATCAACCAGATCGGTCGGGAAAAACGTTGAGATTGTTTTTCAAAACGATAATGTTATTAGATCACGAAAGTAATTCAGTTGAGAAAATCAATAATCGTGTAGTACAAGCGGGGAAGCCGCGAGCGGGTCGCTAGTATTAAATATAAACATTCAATATTCAAAATATTAAGGAAAAATCTTATTTTTTCTTATATATTTAATATCAAGTTTTGGTATCTTAGATTTATTTTTACATACAATGAAGAACGGAGATCTCGTTTCTTTTATTTAAAGTTATTTTTTTCCTTGTTTCAAGTTATTTTCCTTTCATTGTCAATCTTTGGGAACAGGCTATGCCCAGCAGAAGATATGCAGGTTGGTGGGATGATGAACACTCAATGTCAACAAAAAAGCAGCATTAGATCATTACACGAATCAATTTCTTTAAATAATAGAAAATATATGACAGTAAAATGTATCGGATGCATAAAAGTGTACAAGTTCGGAACGCCATATTAAAGGAAACCAAACCAAACCAAAGTGTACAAGTAATTTACAAGAATACTTAAAATAATAAAAAAATTAAAAGAGGCCAGTCGTGGCGATGTGAGTGTGTAAGCGCGACAGGTCGTGGGTTCCAATCCCGCTCGACGAAATAAAATATTTAATATTTTCATTTCTTCGCTGTGGTGTCAAGGCAAAGCACGGCGGTGAGTTCCGCCACTCAGCACGCAATGACAGAATTCGGATTGAGAATTCGAATACACTCCGTTCCCTACTTTCTGCGGAATGTTAAAGGCATTCCTTGTTGAATGATAGAACTCAACGCCGCGCTTTGTCCTTTTATCAGAGCGAAGAAATGATAATATAAATAAGTATTGATTAATTTCCCCGAGTGGAATTTACACTCACAACCCTGCGCCACTACTACCTCGACGCATGTATCTCTATGGTTTTAATTCGTGATTTATTTCCATTTCGGGGTTTACATGTTATCTTATTATTGGCTTTTACATAATAAGTAAAAAAATATCGTAAATACTAAAAACTTTTTTAAAGGCCGGCAACGCACCCTGTATCTTCTCTGGTGTTGCATGGTGTCGTGGACGGCGGTGATCACTTACCATCAGGTGACCCGAACGCTAGTTTGCGTTGTCTGTTCCATAAAACAAAAAATATATGTTTTTTAACTTTCATTTTTGTTTTTAAATTACAAGCAAATTTTGTCACTACCGTATTTGGTACGAGCTTCGAATAAAATTGTAAAAAAATGTCTACTTCTTATGAAGACGCCAAGAAAGTTTGGAGCTGAACAGTTCAAAGAGTACAAGTTACTACGCCTTAATTAGTTCGATAAAGTCTCCAGTACATTGAATATTTTTTAATAATATATAATATTTACTTTTTTTAATATGCTTTTTAGTAGGACGACTTGTTACATTCTATATTATGATATCTAAAAAATTTAATTCGACCCACTTGTATAAATTATATCACCATGAAACTCAGCCATGAGACCAATCGTAGTGCAGGATCGATTCCCACTCGAGAAAATGAAATATTTAATATTGTAGTTTTCTTTTTCTGGTAACAAAGCAAAGCGCGGCGTTAAGTTCCTCCACTCAACACGCAATGCCTCCAGAATTCGGTGGAAAATGGAGAAGAGTAGTGTCTTAATGAGAACTTAAAACTCTCACACTCACTCACTTAAGTGTCTTAAAACTCACATTACTTTTACTCTGACTATCCCGCGATGTATTGAATACAGTGTTAAGCTAAAAAAAAGTAAAAAAAATAAACATATCAGTTATACGTAGGTTAGGTGACCAATATAATAATATGGTATCATCGAGTTGGTGTGATGATGGAGCCAAGATCTGGATAACGGAACTCTTCAGAGGTAAGTAATAAACTCGAGTTTAAGCTCATATAATTTACAGCTCCAAGCACATTCTATAGCACTAGTAGATACTGGTGTAGAAAAGCGTGCTTTTCCTTTTTTTTTAAACTAATATTTTATCATTCATCTCCATGAAATCACTAATAGTTTAAATTCTATTTACAAAAAAGTTTTGTCTAAATATAAATACTCAATTGAGCTGAATAATAGATCAACATTAGAGGTAATCTTTCGAACCTAAGGTCTTTTGTTACTTAGCACTTTTCTTCCAGCTTTATACAATCTTCTGCACACAGCAGAGAAGAGGGAGAGGGAACCTAATATTAAAACACTCCATTCCCCATTTTCTACCGAATCCTGGAAGTATTGTGTATTGAGTTGCGGAACTCAACGTCGAGCTGTGCCTCGACGTCAAGGCGATGTTAATATAAATTTAAATAATAATTTTATTTTCTCGAGTGGGCATCGTATCCACAACCAGTCGCATGTACAATCTATTACTACTTAGTACTTAACGTATGTATAAGTAGGTAAAGACGGCAAATACCGCTTTAGTAAACATTTACATAAAATCGCTTAATCATTCAAACCAGAGTACACGTCTAATAGACAAGCTGTATCGGTTAAAATATTTGCGGAAAACACAAACTAATTAGTACTAAACTTTGTTAAGAACTCAAATGGTGGTTATTTAACGTTTCAAATTGACTGAAATATTGATTATTCTTATATATATAACTATACATATATATGTGAGGCCAGTCGTGGCGCAGGGAAAAGCGTGGGGCTGTGAGCGCGATAGGTTGTGGATTCGATTTCCGTTAGGTGAAATGAAGTATTTTATAATTTAATTTTCTCGCTCTGGTAAAAGCGCGGCGTTAAGTTCCGCTACTCAACTCCACACTCACACAATTCCTATGTGTGGGAAACAGCGTAAAGCTAAAGTCATTCATCTTAAGCACAAACAGACGTAAGTTGTAGATTTTACGCTAGTACATACTATTGAAAATTGGATGACTTTATTAAAATAGCTTGTATCATCTCGGCTCGTCTGTCATGCCAACTTTAATATTACGCTTCCAGTCTAAAGACGCTGTCTTTTATTAATATAAAATATTAAGCACCTGAAAACAGCCTTGATCATAAATTTCAATTGATAAGACCGTGAAAACACTTTTTTTTTCGAGACATTTTGCGGTGGCGATTGGGAAAATGAATTAGAAGTAAATACAATCACTTATATTTCCATTTCTTCGCTCTGGTGTCGAGGCAAAGCGCGGCATTGAGTTCTGCCACTCAACACGCAATGCCTCCAAAATTCGGCAGAAAGTGGAGAACGGAGTGTCTTAACACTAGGTTCCCTCTGCCTACCCTGCTGTGTGCGGGATACAGCGTGAAGGTAATTCAATTTATTTTTTTTTACAATCACTTCGGGAAGTGATAGTAGAATTCAATCCCACTCGGGAGTGGGATTGAATCCTACTCCGTAACTTTTCAGAAGTCACACTGATTCATGGCGGCCATTGTATGGCCAAAATCGGAGTGTCTTAACAAAAGGTTTCTTCTGCCTAAAAGCGTGAAGCTATCTTTTTATTTTCGCCAAGTGAGAATATAGCCCACAATCATCGCGTGTACTTTCCCAATTACACCATATCGTGTTTCATAGCATAAAATACAATAATAACGATAATATACTTGAAATGAAGGAGATTAATATGAAAAAGTAGTTTAAAATGTCTGAATACAGCGGTAATTCTTTCTTCCGGTTATTACAATGAGCGTCTATAAATCCCAGGCTCGGACCGCTTATAGTGCAGATATTACAAGTAAATGTAGAAAACTAGTTCCTAAGTGTGGAATAACACTTTAAAAAATGTTTAAAAATAGTATAGGCCGTTGTGGTACAGAGGCACGCGACGATTACGGGTTCGATTGTCACTGGGGAGAATGAAATATTTTATATTTTCCTCGTTCTGGTAACAAGACAAATCGCAGCGTTAAGTTCCGCCACTCAACACGCAATGCTTAGACAATTCGGTGGATAATAGGTAACAGAAATATCTTTATGAGACAGAGCATCCTAACATTAGGTTCTCAGGTTCCCTCTGCCTACTCTGCTATATACAGAATGAAGCATTAAGCTAAAAAAAAGAATCATTGTACAAATCTAATTTAGGTGCCTGCTAGTATTACCCGCTAAAATAAGAAATAACGAAAAAACTAAAATTGTGGGTCCATGCAGGCGAAGCCGCGAGCATAACACTAGTAAAAATATAAAGGCAACATTTAATATCGAAAATAATAATTTAATTAATACAATTATCCAAGTTGCCTTATGAAAATATGAGTCCACACGCGCGTTATAATTTGTCACAGCTGCTGTTGCATTTTAAATCGGTTAAACGGATTTTAACTGCCACCAAAAGTGCCTAGTGGGTAGTTTTTTAATAATATTTTATATAATTATTGTATTATAGAAAAATACTACTTTTCTCTCAACCGAAACTGAATTCGAGATATTCCACTCAGTTCTTGTCACTTCAGATCTCGTCGGAAAGTGGGGAACGGAAGTGTCTTAATAGGACCATAGCTTATTAACATTAGGTTTCCAGATTCCCTCGGCTTATCCTGTATAAAATCTGAATAAAAAAATATATGAAAAATAAGTAAGTAACAATCACTGTCAAAGCCAAAACCCCTTCCTTCTTTATATAATTAATCCAATTTACCTATCTAGCATTTTAAGGCCCTTATTGTTAATATAATGAAAACAGTGTACAAAATATTATTGTATTATAAAATGGTATAAGATAATAAACAAGGCAAACAATGCCTCTGCCAATTTATTTCCTGCCGAGCAAAAACGTAGCGCGAATGTAGTAATCGGGTATTATTTTGTAATACGCTTCCTCCAAATTCAACTTAGTAAAGGACGTCTTCGTGGCACTGTGGTACAGCTTTTCACTGTAAACGCATCGATTTTAGATTGAATTTCTATTTGGAGAAAAGAATTGTAATCGTTTTCTCGCTCTGGTAACAAGAGCAAAGTGCAGCGTTGAGTTCCGCTAATCAACATATAAAATCTCTAAAGTTGGGCAGAAAATGGGCATCTTAACACTAGGTTTCCTCTGCGTACCCTGTTATATGTGAGATTAAAATAAAATGAATATAATATTTTACGGGGTAGGTTGTAAAGCTTATGGGTAAGACACTCTTATCTATAACTTTATTAGCACAATACATAATAGTAAGTATATATAGTAAGAAAAAAGATAATAGTAAGAAAAAAGGTGCTAATACATTCCTATCCTTTTACATTCCTGATTATTTAGAAAAGCAATAATAATAACAAAGATATTCAGAAAATTAATAATACACAGCCTGAATATACATATACAAGGCGGAAGTGTCAGCACCACTTTAAATGAAACCATAGTTTTAACTACTCCATAAAAGCCTAATACAAATATTTTTTTTTTACCCAAAAATGAAAAAGTGATTTATTCAAACGAAAAAAAAAGTGATTTATTAAAATAAACGGCATTTGTCAAGAACGAAGTAGGTATTGACGGCAAAATTCAAAGTTGTTTAATCTTTAGTAAATAGTATTTTTGTAGTAGTATGCGTTTACGGTATTGATATCTATGCGTAACTGCGTCACACGAAATACAGGTATGGATGAACATCGTGAAATGAAAAAAAAATCCTACGTCTAAACTGTTGAGTTATCTTGATTAGTTTCTTTAGGTATGGGTTTGAAATATATACCCTATATGCTGTTTCCGTAAAAGGAGCGCCGCCTCTTCCATCCTGTATACCAAACTAAAAGTGGAGAACGGAAGTGTCTCAATGGGAACGGAGTGTCTCAACACCAGTTCCTAGGTTCACTCTACCTACTCTGGTATGTATTCATACATATATACTATTTAACTACATCATTATATCTATTCTCACAACAGCTCAACAAATATTTTTATAAATCAACCCATTTTCACTTTAACACGGCCAATTAGCAGAAATATTTTATTTGTGAGCATATCCATCGAAATCAGGTCAAATCGTAGAAGTGCGAAGTAGATTTAGAATGGAATATATTTCTATGGGCGGTCTAATAGAGCAGGCGGCTCACGTACATTCGGTACTTTACGATCTTGTCGCATTTAGATGAGAGATGCACTCTTCCTCTCAGCGTCGCGTCGTTTCCTCAAATATTATATTATACGGTGTGAATTATTCAAAATAATATATAGAGTATACTAAAATATTTTGTTAGAAAACGAAGAAAAAAATCGACGTAGCGAGATTCGAAATCATCCAAGATTTTATTTCAGATTTTATTTCAAGAATAATAGTTTAGTTAGTTCAAATTTAGATATATAATTATGTATCTAATCAATCATAATGTCAATCAACACTTCAGTTATTTTTTACTCAAATTTGAGATATTGCGTGGCGCTAGCTTAACGCCACGTTTTGTCTGACCAGAGCAGGGAAATTAAAATAATTAATTTTCCCAGTAGGGGTTTGACCTCATAATCATAAAAAATCACACGTTGTCATATTACTTCGTGGTAGCCTTGATTTGTCATTATGATATCAGTAATTGAATAGCAAAATAAATCAGTTTCACGCTGTATCCCGCACACAGAACGCGGAAACAACGCCGCGCTTTGCCTCGACACCAGAGCGAAGAAATAAAAAAAATGTAAATAAATATTCCACTTCCTCGAGTAGCGATCGAACCCACAACCAGTCGGTTTTACAGTCACAATTTGTGCCGCTGCGCCACAATTGGCCTCTATTCACAAATAAAATGTCTCATATACACTCTAAGTTTATTCTTCTTTATTTGTTGATGTATGGATAAACGAAACAACAATTTCGTAGAGGTGAGCGTTGGCAGCCGTACGTAAGTAATTTGTATTTTTGCTTGTAGAAAATAACCAAAACTTTGTAAAGATACTTATAAAGAAAATGTATGAAAATTTGTACGTAGCGAGATTTGAACCCGCACCTCTTTGGAAACCGTCCCTCACCTCATTGGAACCACCCCGTTTCGTTCTCATTGAGCTACGTCGAAATTAGAAAAGTTTATTACAACTTATTTATTTTGTTAACATCTCTGTCGGGAGGTTTTTACAAATTTCCGCTACCCGAAGATAATTTCTTAGAATTATCGTTTGGCTAGAAAGAATGTTATTTTCAAAATATTTTTTTACATTTTTAAAGTGTTATTCCACTTTTAGGAAAGAAAAACACTTATTAGGAAAACGTATATAAAATTAAATATAGCGAGATTTGAACCCGCGCTTCTTTGGAATAAGCTACGTAGAAATTCTTATACGCTTATTACAGTTAAAAATTACTCTCCCTACAGTAATCCTAACAACGTAAATAAGTTGTAATATATATTTTTTTGTTGAATATAGCAAGAGATTTAGTTCTGTATAATATGAAAAACTAAAAAAAATAAGGCCTAGCTATACCTACTAGGGAGTATACAGGCAAGGATATCCTCTCTCTACGACCAGAAAGTATAAATACATTCAGTATTCAAATAAATGACAAATAACTATGTCGTATTTGTCCAAAAAAAAAAAAACGAAATATTGCTTATGTAATTAGTTGTCCTAATTGTGTATTGTTCGACGGTAATTTACTTTAATATTTTTTTAAAAATAGAGGTTATTTTGAAAGTGTCTATTTTTGTTTTAAACCATTGAATTTATTTCATATTCATGAAACTGATTAAAGCAATAGTCAATTTTCCAAATATGTAATGTTATTATAATTATAAATAAAGTTGATTTTGTAATTTTTTGTGTCATTAATGTCAAAGAATAGATTCTTCGACTGTATTATTTATATAAGTCAACAAATAATGTTTTAATTTTGAAAATACATTGTTTTCTATATTTAAAATAAATTCATCATAAAATGGATACTACAGATGTAATAAATATATATAAAATAGCTGCATAAGTTAATTCTATAATAATATTTGCAAATGAAAAGGTGTCTGGTGGAATACGGTGTCAGTATAATTGCAAAAATTAAGCCACGCACTCGCATAGGGTTAATACATATAACAAAGTAAACGGCCCACAAAAGGGAGGCTTTAAAAAAGAGTAATAACATCATATTAATCTAAAAATCCTGACACTTATAGTTTCATATTATATTCTATAAATAAAAATGTAGGCTGGGGTACCTTGTGTTAAAACACTACGTTTCCAATTTTTTACCCGTTTTTGGAGACATTTTACTTTGAATCGCTTTATACATGAATCAATATGGCTTTATTATATTAATGCGGCGTTGAGTTCCGCCACTCAACACGCAACGTCTCCAGACCTCGGTGGAAAGGGAACGAAAGTGTCTTACTGAGAACGGAGGGTCTTAACACTAGGTTTCCAGGTTTCTTTTGCCTACCTTGTTTTCTGCAGGTTACGGCGTGAAGCTAAAAAGAAATACAAAGGCATGGTAACTTATTTTTCTTGAGATGCGCAATGTTTATTCTACTACGATAAGTAAGAGACAAAATTGTTTGTTTTCTCATGTATCTAATCTTAATGCCAACCTAGTGAATAGTATACTTTAGAAATGTGATAGTTTACTATACTTTTAGTATATTAGGCACATTTACAACAGATGCTGGAGATGCCCTCCTGTAAGTATACTTATAATGCTTGGCAGATATCAAACAGATGTGTCAATCACAGATGCAATTGGAGTCTTTTGTTTTTACCTAATTTACCTAAGGCCAAGACCAAGATTTACCAAGGGCTTTTGACTACGTAGACCATCCACTCACCTATTGTAGAGTCATTCAGTGCTTGTTATCTCATTATTTTGTTGGTACTTTGGTAAAAAGATTCAACATGTTATTGTACATTGATGGCTCCTAAGTATATTGAATCAATTACATAATTTCGTCAGTTACACTTTTTGTTCTTCTTATTTACAATAATAAATTGATTTATCTGTGTAAAAATAATATATATCTCTATTAAATTAAACTAAATCGGCTTCACGCTGTATCCCGCACACAGCAGGTTAGGCAGAGGGAACCTAGTGTTAAGATAGTGCGTTTTCCACATTCCGCCGAATTCTGGAGGCATTGCGTGTTGAGTGGTGGAACTCTCCTTTATTCTTTACCAGCACAGAAAATGTGAATCATTTAATAACTAATACTATTATATGCCAGTCGTAGCGCAGCGGCACGAAGTGTGACTGTAAAACCGACTGGTTGTGGGTTCGATCCCCACTCGAGGAGACGAAATATTTACTTAAATTTATATTTCCATTTCTTTGCTCTGGTGTCGAGGTTAAGCGCGGCGTTGAGCGGCGGCAGAAAATGGGGAACGGAGTGTCTTAACACTAGATTCCTTCTGCCTACCCTGCTACGTGCGGGATACAACATGAAGCTGATTTATTTTATTTTTTTACTATTATACCAAAACAAAATATCTTCACCAATGAAAGTTAAATATTATAAAAAACTGAAAAACGTTGGGCAAACTAAAGCGTTTTGGAAAAACCAATTTCGCCGTATATAATGTAAAACATGGCTAATTAGCGAAGTTTGTTCGCGTAGTGAATCATCAACTTACCAGGTATTTTGAATAAAAAAAATGTACTAAATTAAAAATCAAATTCTACTTTACGACATGGAAAGTTGTGATATTTTTTCTTAAAGCTTTCGCAAGTATGTATTTCCAGAGGGAGTGTCTTCCATTTTTGATTGAGGTAAAAAAAATTATGACATGGAATTTGACCCAATTATGATATACAAAAAGTGTGGTGTTCTGTTAAGCAAAATTTAAAGAAAAAAAACAAAAATGTATTTAAGATGTGTCATTTGGTTTTCTCTGCGTATACAATGAGATAAGAAAAGATTAAAAAAATTGCTTTAAGAAGAAGTGCTTTGTCATTAACTCAGCTATATTATTATATGATAAGTTGTATTGTGTATGATTTTTTTTACGTTTTAACCAATGGTATATAGAGAGAACCTAGTGTCAAAATCCTCCGTTCTCCGTCAAAAGTGAGACGTTGCGGAATTGAATCCGAAGTTAATTTATCACAGTTATTAAGTAAAATTTATTATATTTACAGTATGAGATTATAGGAGTCCAGTTCACAACTATCGTGTTTACGTGAGTATATATATTTATATTTCAGCTTAGCTTTAGTTTTCACGTTATATCCCACACAATACAGGGTAGGCAGATGGAACCTAGCCATTAGGCACTAGGATTAAGACACTTCCAATCTATAATTCCCTCAAAGTTCTTAAGGCATTGCGTTTTGAGTGATGAAACTCAACGCCGCGCTATATCACGTTACCAGAGGGAAGAAAATTAAAATGTTAATTATTTCATTCCCCCGGGTGTCGAAATTGAACCCACAACCATTGCGTTTAAAGTCATACGCCTGTGTCCGACGACCTCAACAATACGATATCATTTGCTACATATAATCTGTTTAGTTTCGAAGAATCGTTCGTACCAAGCTTATTAGGCTTCGCCGTAGAAAGGGGAACGTCCGGAAGAACTGAAAGTTCATCTGCACGGAAGAATTAACCTAATTTAACTCGAACACTTCACAAACAATGGAGTTAAGAAAGTAATGTAAAGGCTATTGCTGATACTTTAAGAATATATTTTATTATTATCCAATATTATGTATTGAGTTTTGATTTGATAAGATATAATATACATAATATTATACTAGCTTTACGTATCTTATGGGGAACGGAATGTCCTAATATTAAGCTTCCAGGTTCCTTTTGGTTACCTTGCTATGTGCATACAGCGTGAAGCTAAAAACAATATAATATTTAATTATTTCTATAAAAACATATTACTAATTTTAAGGCCAGTCGTGGCGCAGGGACACAAAGTGTGACTGTTAACTGTAAACGCGACTGGTTGTGGGTTCGATCCCCACTCGAGAAAAGGAAATATTTATTTAAATTTATATTTCCATTTCTTCGCTCTGGTGTCTAGGCAAATTACGGCATTGAGTTCCGCCACTCAGCTCGCAATGCCTCCAGAATTCGGCAGAAAGTAGGGAACGGAGTGTCTTAACACTAGGTTCCTTCTGCCTACCCTGTTGTGTGTGGGATACAGCGTAAAGCTGATTTATTTATTTTGATTTTTTTTAATATATTCATTTCTCTCAACATTGAGTGTTTACTGGCCTCTGGTAGAGACTTTCAAAACCTATGGTTCTCAGCTTTAGTGGTCCGATCGCACCACTTAATTTACGTTTAGCTGGCTTTCTTTTCAACGACTTCGTTAAGACATCTGTTTCTTAATCGGATGAGTTATAGTTTCAAATAAATCTCGTTTGATTAAATTTAAAAGCTCCATGCTATATCTTTGATATAGCAGAGTAGGTAAAAGGAAACTAGTGTTGAAGAAACTCTGTTTTCCATTTTTCTTTCGCCTTGTCGTGTTATCACAGCATAGAGATAAAAATAGTTTATTTCCCCAAATGGAAACCGAATTCACAACAGTCACGTTCGCAGTTAGATCCTGTGCCGCTGCGCCACTTTGGCCTTCATCAAATAAATTTAGGGCCTAGGATTTATCATTTTAATTTGACTCAATTTTCCGAAGAATTTTACCTTCAAGTTTAAAAAACACATCTGTTAACAATTAAGAGCTATAATTAAGTATATAACCCACTAACGCCCAATATTAATAACCTATCTCCAACGTCAATCTTAGATTGTTTCATACATCTATCCAATCTAGAGATTGGATAGATGTATGAAACAATCTAAGATTGACGTTGGAGATAGGTTATTAATATTGGGCGCAAGACTATAATGAGTATAAAAACACCTTATTTTTAAAAGTAATGAATTGTAAGAAATGTTGAACAATTTACCATTTTAACCATACTATTTTCCATAATATTTTCTTTTTTATATCAAAATTAAATCCCAATACAAGTCAAAAGATTTAATTTCCTTTTAGTACAATATGTTCCCCTTCACCTGGGTAACATTAATAAATTATAATAAAAAAATATATAGAATTTTTTCTTTACAAGTTTGACAAACAAAAAAACTTTACTTTCTTAGGAAACTTTTAATTTTTCAATCATTTTGAAATATTTTTTTAGTACTTTCATTTACAAAGTGTTTTTATAGGGATGAGACAGAGCTTTTTTTTAATCATCAACACTTTAGAGATCATCTTATTGAATGTCTTCTTCTAATAAATCCACTTCGTCAGTCGTATCTATATGATAATAATTAAATTATATTAATTTTTTTAAATTTTATTACAATTATTGTTATTAATTTTACTTTATTTCCGTTTTTATTTTCAATCCTGGAGGAGGCTTCTATCAAGTGATGTTAGTTCTAATGGCATTGTAGTTAATATATTACAAATCGTATTATTGCAGCTTACTAGTTCCGGTAGAACGAGAGAAAACGACAGTTTGGTCTATTCCAAAAGTAAATATAAGGTACTTCAAACGTAAAGGCACAAAGGAAGACCCGTTCAAAAATTAAACAGTAACTTTTAAACAGTATAACTTTGCAGTCAGAAGATGTCATTCTCGCCTTACATCCAAATAAAGACAAAAGTAATTTTTAGTTTGCAAAATTAAATGAAAAAATCGTGTTGTGGTCTACTCGTGGTCTAATCGTGTAGGTGGGAATGATTATTAATTTATATTTATGTCCCTGCTATGATAGACAACACACCGCGTTGAATTTCATCACTTAATACAAGAAACAACATCGCATCACGTTATGTTTTGGAAATTTGAAAAAACAAGATTACTACTTCTTGAGTCTATGCAGGAAGCGAAAGTTGTTTCTTAGAGTTCCGCACGTCAAAAGGCAAAAACGGAAGCTTTATAGGATCGTATCGATCTTTATAGGATTGTAGTTTATTTCATACAAAATGAGTGCATATACTCGCAAACTTAAGTTTGTCAACTTTTATATGTTGTTATTCCAAAAATCCTGAATTTGGTACGGAAGCCTCGGTGGGCGAGTCCGACTTGCATTTATACCTTTTTTTTACTGAATACTGACTAATGGATTTGTGTGACGTTTTGAGTCAATAATAGTGTTGAAAACGTAGTACTCTTCCAATTTTTAATAGTTTTTTTTTATAAATTTTTAAAAAGGCCATCTGTTGTCAATACAACGAAAAGCTTACTTAAAAATCTTATTCATAAATGTTACATTTGTTAAATGTGAAGAACGTCACATTATAAAATGATAAAATAACTTTTTTATTTATTTAAAAGCTCCGTTTTTAAGAAAAATCGTATGAAAATATTTTAAAAAAATCTGTTCTAAATATAAATCTTATATTGCTCAGTGTGTACACAACGAGAAGAAAAAGAAAAAAAGAAAATATTATGGACATAGAATATTCTATTATAAAATGCCATCTCATAACATAGAAATTAAAATATATCATCATGTCCCTTTTCAGGGGTCGTTTCAAAGTCCAGTACATTGTACCTGCATATAACATACAATAGATGGCGTTATCTGTTTTGCTCCCTGTATGCAGAAGTCTGAGGAGGTTCTTTTTCATTATTTTTAGCTTCACGGTGTATATCGCATACAGCAAGATAGACAGATGGAACTCTGTTCCCCACTTTCCACAAAATATTATTTTTGTGAATTGAATGATAAAACTTATTACTCATCTCTTCTTATCTTTGTCTTATTACCAGAGCGATGTAAAGAAAATAATTCGTTTTCAAGAGCAGCAATCAAATTTACAACTGTCGCAATTACAGAAAAAGTGACGGCACTGTGCCGCTGGACTAGGAAGGTCTAATTTTGAATATTGAGTTAATTAAGAGAAATATTGTATTTTAATATATTTATCTAATCTCGTACCAATAAACTGCGTTATAGATAGATAATTTTATTTATTTTTCAATTTTATATTTTGATATCACACAGTGAATCTAGCGTTTTATATACCACTGCCATCTACCTTATCAGTACATAAATTTTTTAAAAATGTTTACACGTGTTTTTAATGCTAAAACTGTTTTGGTATAGTAAATGTATGAAATAACAGAGGGCGTTGTTAAAAAAATATATGTATTTGTGTTATTTATATATACGTTTTATGTTTGTGGGGTTTTCATTTGATTTGCTTTATCGCGGTCTTAGTTCGTTCTGTGCATACAACAACGTACACGTACAACTCAAGATGGACCATTTTACTTTGCTTGCTTATTAAAAGAATAAAATGAAAATATTTCATCAGTTTCACGCTGTATCTCGCATACAGCAGGGTAGGCAGAAGGAATCTAGAGTAGTGTTAAGACACTCTGTCCCCACATTCTGCCGAATTCTGGAGGCATTGCGTGTTGAGTAGCAGAACTCGACACAAGAGCGAAGAAATGGAAATATACATTTAAATAACTATTTTATCTCCTCGAGCGAGGATCGAACCCACACCCAGTTTTTACAGTCACACTTTGTGCCCCTGCGCCACGACTGGCTTCATTTTAGATTGTGACGTTATTTTGAATCGACCACTTATAGCCTAACGCTGTATCCTGCCTGCAGCAGGGTAGGCAGAAATAACTAATATTGTAGATTTTCGCTATTTTTAAATATTTAAAATGCAACTATAAAACCCGAAAATGGATCTAGTTTACGTTTTAGTACATTAATTACATACATACATTCATCTAAAAAAAATAAAGATATTGAACACTGCCCAGGTTGTTAAAATGTATCATCACAAATTTTTGAATTTCAAATGTAATAAGGATCTAATGTGATATCTAAGTGGACGACGGGGCGCTGTCTCCGGAGAAATTATGGAAATAGCTCATATTACTAAACTTATGGGTGCAGTTGTGCTATGAAATTACATTATTTTATGAGAAATTTATGGTGAATTTTGACAATTATATTTTAATAAGAGACATTTTAATTACCGCTTTATGTAGCGGTGTCGGGTATTTATGACATATTTTATTACAAGCACTGTGGTGTTTTTAATAAGATTTGGGAAAATACAAAAATATGAAACCACTTTCTTCCCCGTATTTCTTTTTCTATAATTTATTTTGAAGCATTTGTGGTGCAGAGGCAAGGTTTCTGGTGCAGGGATAAGGGTGTAATTGTATCGCAACGGTAGTGGGTACGATTTCCACTCGAGAAAATGAATTATTATTTATAAATATTTTCATTTTTCGCTTAAAAAAATGGAAATTACCTAGGTATATGTACGAATTTTTTTTACTTAATTTTTACATTAATAATCCATGTTATAAAGTTTGATATATTTTATATATTATATATCCAACTTTATAACTTTATATCTCAAAAGTAAAATCCCGTATTTTTCGATTACGACTGAAATTTCGGAAAATTCCTTCTTAGGGCTTATCTACACTACAAAAAAAAATATTTTTATTGTTTAAACTTCACACTGTATACTACCTCAACCTTTGCATATGTAAATTTTTTTTTTCTCCGACACGTAATTAGGGCTAGTTCACGATATTCTTCAGACGAGTAATATCAAGAGAATATTCATTATATAATAGTTATTTACAACATTGTAACTAATATTATTATAGCTATTAAATCTATTGTTATTGCTATCATAAATTTTGATTATTATCGGAAATTCACCAAACATAAATCACTTAGTGTTTTTGTCTTCTAAGCAAAATATTGAAGCCTATAATAAATAATATACATATAATATATTAAAGCAGTCGTGGTTCAAGAGCACAAGTGTGTGACTGTAAACGTGAGGATTTTCGATTTGATTCTCGCTTGGAGAAATGAAATATTTAATATATTCATTTTCTTGTTCTTGTAATGAGGCAAAGCACGGCGTTGAGTTCCGCTACTCAAAAACATACCCTGCTATATGATAGATATATCGTAAAGTAAGTAAAAAAAAGCAAATAAATAAAATTATTTTTTTTTGTTTTTCATAAAAATCGTAAGTATTGCACATAACTTATATTTAACTTAATTTATATGTAATTTAACTTAACTAAACTATAATTGAAAAAACAACGCCCACTCCTGAGAATAAATTATGTTTTTTCTTTGCTCAGGTTTGCAGAGAAAGCGGCGTTAAGTTCCGCCACTTAAGCTAATATAGTTTCTTTTTTAATGGCCCCCAAGGAAAATGGCTGCTAACTGAATTTGAACGTAACAATTATGGAATTTTATTACATTTCTCCAAAACTTCATAAAAGTCGGTCATTTCCCAAGATTATCTGACCTTTTGTAATGAATTTAAGTTAAAAACGGTTGTACTTTCGTGATTTTTTAGGTTCCATATAGAACAGTAGGAAAAAAGAAACAGTGTCTAGTGTCAAGAGATTCGCCGGTGGTAGCTTTTTTTATATGTTCATTCGACTTTCAATTTTTGAAATGAAATGAATTAGAAATTTGATTGGCGGATCTCAATGGCGCAGTCTATATATATATATATATATATATATATATATATATATATATATATATATATATATATATATAGACTGCGCCATTGAGATCCGTATCCCAGAGAGGAAATCGAACCCACAACCAACGCTTTTATAAACAGATCCTCACCACGGTGGACCACTTCGACCAAACCATTTCGTACACAGATTTTATAATAATAGACCCGATTTCGACACCGTTATTATAATATATTTTTTCTAAGTCTTAATATTTCAATTGATTTATTGTAATTACACCCAATATAGATTTTTTTGTACAAAAAACTGTACGTAAAAGCATTTAAGCCTCTTGGATAGCATCCAAATGTTCTAGCTAACTAAGATAAATGTTGACATGTTCTCAGGTTGGTATTACTGTAACATTTTTGCTATTTTTTACTTATGCAAGTTACAAAAGATTTATTGAGCTGAGCGAAGCAAAGGTCTTACTGGTCAAAGGTGTGTTTCGTTGTAATTCTACTTCTCCTAGACCGTTAAACCTACAGCTCTGAAATTTTGCAGGAACTTTGTGGACAATATGATGATCCCAGCGAAGTAGTATGGTGATAATTGTCATTGTAGTTTTTGAGTAAATGGTCAAAATGTGTTCCATAGAATTAAACTGTGGAACGTTTTAAAAGTTCACACGCACATGTTGAATTTTAACAAGCCTAACCCAGTGAATCTCGCAAAATTAGCTTCGCTCGGCTCCACCCGCCGTGCACAGCATGTGGCGGATCCTAATACTTCCTAGACTTTTTATACTTGAAATATCTAATTTATATAGGTATACATGCTATTCATTTTGGCAGAAAGTGGGGAACGGAGTGCCTTAACACTAGGTTCCCTCTGCCTACCCTACTATGTGCGGGATACAGCGTGAAGCTGACGTGCTATTCATTATGAGCCCATCGTAGCATACAGGGACACATCTGACTAGAAACAAGACGATTGTATATGCGATGCTTACTCGAGGAAAAGGATTATTTTCGTTTTTTTTTGTTCTGGAATGAAAATGAAGCATGATCTTGAGTTCAGTCACTTAATGTCTCGAAAATTCAGCGGTGCGTTCGGAACGCAGTGTCTTAATAGTAGGTTCCCTCTTCTCGTCTGCTTACTCTGATATATATGAAATGTAATGTTAAGTTGAAAAATCAAATAGCTTTACGTCAAATGTCCATTTAGACTATAAGGTCGCGGGATTTTTCGTAACGATCAGGGATACTGCCAGATTGGATTTTATGAGTTTTAGAGCAGTCCCCTCATGTGAATGGTCTCGGTCTGACTGCTCTCAGTTGTTACAACTCCAAGAAGAGAAAGAGGCAGAAGCTTAGAAGAGGTATCATTGTTATAAAAAATAACGTTCAGGGAAATGGTCAGTTTTGATGCATGTTCCATTTAATATATATCTCTCATCCCTCATCGTTACGAAAAATCCCGCGAACTTTTAGTCTAATTGCTTGTAATAATTATTTCTTAGAGAAGCTATAATATTCAAATATCTAAGAACAATTAAATTAAACACTATCACCGTACACTACAACATCTGTACATGAGGTGGTCGGGGGTTTAATTCCCTATCGGGGAATGTACTCACATTAAGAATATTTTTATTTAAACTGTGTGACAGGGCGAATGTGCGAATGTTTTAATTTTTTAAACCTGCACGCTGTGTCCCCCACATAGGAGGCTAGGCAGAGGGAACCTAGCAACCTAATGTTAACACACTCTGTTCCCATTAAGACACTTCCGTCCACCATTTTGCGCCGAATTCTTGAGGCTTTGCGTGTGGTGGCTCTTGCAGTCATACGCTTGTGCCTCTGCGCTAAGAATGGAATAAAGGCGAATCGCAGCGTTTAGTTCCGCCAATGAACACGGAGGTGTTTCAACAGTAAAACTACAAAAGATTTACTCTACTATATGCGGTGGACGTGCTAAGCTAAAAACGTAATTATTTATATAAAATTATTAAAATACGCACGCGAGTGCATAAACAGGTACGGTAAAGTAAATTCAGTTATAAAATATAATTAATTTGAATTAAAGCACATTCCACCACTCTAATTATAATTAGCTTACTCGCGTGCTTTTGTCGCATTTGTAAGAACGTCACATAACACGGTCACGTTCTAGGTCACGCGGGATTTTCTAGTGTGACAAGGTTGTATGTGAAAAAGTTTTTCTTGTTATCGTAAAAAGTTATTTCTTTTTAACAAGCAGCTTCTTATTTGGAACTTAAAACTTGCAAAGGCAAAAAAAATATTTTAAAATATTTTGTAGGAAATCCGGGTTCAAATCTCACTACTTTCAAACTTTTACATATTTTCTTAATAGTATTTTTTCTTTCCTAAGTGTGTAATGAGACTATAAAAATGTTAATCTTGCTCTGGTAAAAAATAAAGAGCGGCGTTGAGTTCCACCACTCAACACGCAATGCTTTGAGAATTCGGTTGAAAATAGAGAACGAAGTATCTCAACATTAGGTTCCCTCTGATTACCCTGGTATAAAAATCAGCTTCACGCTGTATCCCTCGCACAGAACAATAGGCAGAGGGAAACATAATGTTAAAATACTCCGTACCCCACTTTCCGCAGAATTCTGGAAGCATTGCGTGTTGACGGAACACAACGCCGCGCTTTAGTTCAAAGCCTCGCTTTAACTCAACGCCATAGAAATGGAAATATAAATTTAATTTAAAATTTCATTTTCTCGAGTGGGGATCGCTCCCACAAACAGTAAGTTTTAAGTCACACTTTGTGGCACTGCGCACGACTGGCCTCCAAACAATTAAAAAAGAAAAATAAAACTAAAAGTTTTATTTTTCTTCACTAATCACACCATAAAAACCTCAACTAAACCCAGAAAAGCTTTTCTACTTTAAAATATACTAAAATGTATATAAAAATAATTTATTATCAACAATCAAGGGACGTGCTTTAGCAAAATGCATAAAAATGCAGAATCAGACGGAGCCCAGCTTTATGAGCGACCACGGCTGTCTCAAATGAACGTAGGTACATTACGCGACACTATACAGTAGGTACTATAAAAACACGAAGCTAAATAAAATTTATGTTTTTCATGTGTTTTTTTTTAAATATACGCTCATTTTACGTGTATAAATATACATAATGGGGACTCCGTTATGCATTCTTTATTCTTTTAAAACAAACTATTTTATATTTAAAGGTTTACTATAGTACTAATGTATGCGTTTTCATTTCTTCGCGAGAGGAGAGGTAAAGCGCAGAGTTCCGTCACTCAACACCCAATACCTTCAGAATTAGGCGGAAAGTGAAGAGCAGAATGTCTTAACACTAGGTTTCCGTGATACATTCGGGAAGCTGAAACAAAGTGTGTAATAATATACCTATTTAGAAAACGTATAAAAATTTGAACGTATCGGGACTCGAACCTGCGCCTCCTGGAAACCGACCAAGCGCTCTGACCACTAAGCTATACGTTCTCCTGGTCGGTTTCCAGGAGGCGCGGATTTGAGCCCCGCTACGTTCAAATTTTTATACGTTTTCTAAATAAGTATTTTTCTTTCCTAAGTGTGGAATAACATTTTAAAAATGTAAAAAATATATAATAGTGTGTAATAATGTGTAAGTGCAACGTTGAGTTTCCTGCTGGCTCTTCTCAGTAGAACTTTTGCAAGCACTTTTGAATCGTCGCTACTACACCGCCTCAGAAAGCAGTTTCTAATAAGGCTATTTCAATTTCAATATAAAGGTTTCTCTAATATTGAAATTGAAATAGCCTTTACTAATGTCACCGACTTCGCCCGCTTCTTTTTTAGCCAATCTTATTTAGGTGCACTTAAAAAAAATTGATTATTTTAGTATGGTTATCCTTAGTATTCTATTAGTTATTTACGTATTTAATAGAAAAATATTTAGAATTTTCGTAAATACCTATCCTACGGGAATGTCGGGATTAAAAGTAGCCTATGTGTTGCTCCATAGGCCACTCTATCGGTCGGTGAAAGTCCCATAAGAAAAGTTTAGCTGTTCTAGAGATAAGCCCGGACATAGAAAGACAGATAGACAGAGGGACAAAATCTATAAATTTATTTATTGGTATTTAAGTATTGAAGATATATGGTGCATGGTGGTATATGGTGCACTTGAAAAAACACAGTTACTTTGAAATCACCGACTGTCACGTTTTTAGGGTTCCGTACCTCGAAAGGCAAAATTAAAATTAAATTAAATTAGCTTCACGCTGTATCCCGCACACAGCAGGGTAGGCAGAGGGAACCTAGTGTTAAGACACTCCGTTCCCCACTTTCTGCCGAATTCTGGAGGCATTGCGTGTTGAGTGGCAGAACTCAACGCCGCGCTTAACCTCGACACCAGAGCGAAGAAATGGAAATAT
>JAAIXJ010001841.1:279178-333657 GCA_013403705.1 Heliconius hermathena
AAGACAGTAAAAATATTTTGTCTGTACATTTAGTAATTTTGACTGAAATGGATAGAGGGACACTTAAAAAGAATAATAGAAAGCAAAAATATTTTTTTTGAATTTCTTGTCTGTCTGTCTGTCGATATTTATGTCCACATTTTTCTCTGAAACTACTGAACCGATTTACTTAAAAGTTCACTAATTGCTTTGTTTTAACTCAACTTAATTACTAAAGTTTGTTTCATCAAAATCGGTTCATTAAAAAAAAGTTATCGTCATTTGAATGAACTCAAGGCATTAGTTTGCCTGCGAATGTTATATAGCAATCGCGCTGGTAAGATTCCTGACTAAAGAATGACATTCGAAACGTCTTGATTATATGACTGTTGATAAAAATATATATTTTTGAAGCACTATTATACAATATTTTATACAATAAAGTAAACAAGGCCAGTCGTGGCGCAGCGGCAAGAAGTGTGACTGTAAAACCGACTTGTTGTGGGTTCGATCCCCACTCGAGGAGATGAAATATTAACTTAAATTTATATTTCCATTTCTTCGCTCTGGTGGCGAGGTTAAGCGCGGCGTTGAGTTCTGCCACTCAACAAGCAATGCCTCCAGAATTCGGCAGAAAGTGGGGAACGAAGTATCTTAACACTAGGTTCCCTTTGCCTACCCTGCTATGTGCGGGATACAGCGTGAAGCTGATTTATTTATTTTAAGTATACAAAATTGAATTGTTAGTGGAGATTACCTTCATAAATCATAACAGTGAAGCTTAAATCGTTTAATCGTTCGTCCGTTCGTTTGAAATAAATCTATATAAAAATGCCTAAAAACATCCTTTCTACGTGTACTCTGTAATAACTACATATTTACCAATTATACATTTATCTAATAATATGTGTAACTAATTTAAAAACTGTACAGTTTTTAAATTAGTTAATATGCAAACATTACAGTTATTTTATAAAGAATATTATGAATCCTTACCCAAATCAATAATTTTACATTTAAGGCTGTTTCTAAAGCAGTACATTAAATTGTTAAGTGACATAACATAGGTAAAAAGAACGTAATGTTACAAAAATATATACATATAATAAATAATTAGCTTTATGTATATTTTATGAATATCAAATATCGACATTGGTTATATTTTTTAGTTCGAAACAATCAAAAATTCTTACAGAAGTTAGGATAATGTCGTAAAAAAATCATAATAGAATATTACAGATTAAAGTAACAAAAAAATCATATTAGAAGTCATTAGAGTTGTCAATCAATTCTGCTTATTAAATCAATAATCATGTATTTTAAGCGGGCGAAGCCGTGGGCGGGCCGCTAGTAGTTTATAAAACTTTATATTGTGTTTAGATGGATCACGTGGTGATGTCAATACATTTTAATCATTGGCACGTAGGTACGTTACATTAACTTACAGTAGATATATTTCTCAAGAGAACTTTCTCAAGACTTTATATATAAAAAATAAATGAAATAATCATGTTAAGTAAGTACCAAATATATTTAATGAATTAAACTTAATGTTAAATTCAAAACAATTGAATTGTATGTAAATTTATTAATACGTTTCAAGTTTGAAAAAAATATGCAATATAATTGCGTTTCTCTTTTTCTTTCCAATGATTTATATTTCTATTATTTACATCGATATATCAGGGACGTAAATGCGGGAACAGAGCTGCCATCTTATCACAGAGTAACCTCTAAAAAATGTATTTATAATACGTGTTATAGTTAAAGAATAAAAAGAATGTGTGATTCCTCTATAGAATATATTATTCTACATTATATCATAAAAAACAGGTTTAAACAGTGCATATAATGGTATCGTCCTGTAGTATAACTATTTTCAATTTTTATCAACACTACAATGTCGATTCTAATGTGGTATTATAGTGTAATTTTGAATATTTTGAATATTTTCACGCCATTATGATGAAAAACATAGACTATTTTTTAATTTGAAAAAAATAATTTATTAGCTATCAGAATGTTGGTGGTTTTTAAAAGGTATAATAATTTAAAAAATGCCTAAAATGCTTTCTTCGCAAGTTTTGTAATAACTATTGGTTTCTTTTCACCAAAAAAATTACTATAAATATTAAATATGTTCAATTATATAGCGTGTTTTTGTCAACACCACTTTAAAAGAAACCAAAAATGAAAAAGTTATTTTTTCAAACAAAATAAAATAAAAGATAATCGTCGAAAAATAAAACGTTATTTATCATGAACGACGCAGCAGACATAAACCTATCAAAGGGAAACCGCCGCATACGCCTCATTCCGAAATCGAATCGTGGCTTTTAGCGGCAAAGTTCAAAGTTGCTTAACCTTTAGTAGTATTTTTGTAGTAGTATGTGTTTACGTTATCGGTATCTTTGCGTAACTTCGTCATACGAAATACAGGATATACATCGTGAAATAAAAAAATCCTACGTCTAAACTTTTGGGGTATATTGATTAATTTCTATAGGTATGAGTTTAAAATATTTTATCCTATATACTGTTCCCGTAAAAGAAGCGCTGAATCTTCCAGGGGCACAAAGTTGTGACTGTAACGTGACGTCATGGGTTCAATCCCCACTTGGAGGATTGAATTGTAATTTAATAATATTTTCGTTTCGCACCTCAGTTACAAATAGTATGCAGTATCTTAACACTAAGTTCCCCCTGCCTACCCCGCTATAGTGCGGGATTTGTGTAAACATATTAATTAAATTTTTTTTTAAATTAAAATTATTTAAATAAAATTTATACTAAATATTAAAATAAAATTAACACTAAATATTTTAGGGAAGTTAGGCAAATTATAAAAGTGCACTTAAATCGATTCAGCCGTTTCTGAGATTGTCGTGAACAAACGCACAGAAAAACAGACCAACTGACCAAGTTCTATTACATTTTTAAATGTCCGTAATTAAATTTAATTTTAAGTTATTTTTTAAATTTAATTAATAAAATATAATTTTAAATTTAATTTTAAATGTCCGTATTTAAAGTAAATGTCCGTAATTTTTCTTATATATCTTCCATGTACAGACACCGATGAGTTAGGATTTTATTGTAAGTATCGATAAGTTGTACTTTTATTTCAAACATTTTATTTGAAGATTCTTATGGGAGGTACGAAAATGCGACCTAAGATTTTAATAATTTTCACATTAGAAATCTTTAGTGCGTTGCAAACATACATTACAGGTATATTAAAACACGAATATAATTCAGTGTATTAAGTAAATAATTCTGTGGTTTAAGCGGGCGAAGTCGCGAGCGGGTCGCTTGTTCTATATATAAAGTACAAGAAAATAATTTACTTATTTAGAAATAACACTTTAAATCATTTAAAGGTTTTTGATTTGATTTTGATTTCATTTCTAGTGCTGAGATATATTCTCAACTATAAAAAGTTTCTAATGCTGTAGTTACCATATAGACTATAATATGGCTGTCATTTTGAGGCTTAAGAAAGTTTAATATAAATATAAGAACTCTTTTATGTTGCTTTTAACAAATTATAGTCACACAGATATTTAATATAATAAGGACGTTGTAGCGCAGTGGCACAAAATCTGACTGTAAATTCGAAGGCTGGTGGGTTCGATTATCACTTAGAAGAAAGAGTTTATTCATTTACTTTTTTTGGTAATAAGACAAAACTCGCCGTTGAGTACGAAACTCACTCAGCTCGTAATATATCGAAAATTTATTCTCTACCGTTCTCTACCGCCTTTATCATGGGGAGTGTTCTGAAGAACTGTTTGACCTGTTACCTGCCGCCGAATTTTCTAANTGCCATTGCTGGCGACGTGACTCTACCACACGTATTTTAGTCGCCTCTTACGACACCACCAGTACTAGGGTGATCCTATTCTAAGCCGGGATCACACGGCTAATAAGACAAAACTCGCCGTTGAGTACGAAACTCACTCAACACGCAATATATCGAAAATTTATTCTCTACCGTTCTCTACCGCCTTTATCATGGGGAGTGTTCTGAAGAACTGTTTGACCTGTTACCTGCCGCCGAATTTTGTAACCGCACAGTACGTCACAAGCTAAAATATCATCCACACCACCTGGCAATACACCATCCACTACTGTGTGGTTTCGTAAAAACTGTGGAATGGCCTAGCCGTGGCAGTGTTACCAGGTTGATGTGACATGGATACCTTCAAAAAGCGCGTCTATCTCCACCTTAAAGGCCGGCAACGCACCTGCAGCTCCTTTGATGTTGCACGGGGTCATGGGCGGCGGTAATCACTTACCATCAGGTGATCCGAACGCTCGTTTACATTGTCCTTTTTCATAAAAAAAAGCCTATGCAGTAATAAATATAATTAAATCCTATGATTTTGTCTTAAATAATATATTTTACCTAAAAAGATCAAAACAATATAACAACGTGAACACTCCTCCAGTCCTCAATCAAGCCACTACAGCGAAACGAAATCATAAGATAATTTTATATTAACCATTAAAACTACAGTCAGCTCTTATACTATTAGTCTTTACCAGGTTGACTCCAATATGTTACTATGTTGTTTATATTAGAAGGTAACTTTGTTAGCCAAAATTGCAGATGTTGATTTTGACATTTATGTGGCTGTAAAGTTTCATTGCTATCTGACTTGGTAACGTTACAATATTGTAAGATAAGGGCCAGATGTCACAAGCTGACGAGTTATTACATTTTATCTTTGTATTTGTGTGAAAAAAAATGTGTTAGTACTTTTTACATAGTGTATGTACTTTTTATATAAAGAAACACTGTACACATATTTTTAATAAAATATAGAAAAGTCTTGAAGAATAGAAACTTCCCAAAAAATATTCACGTAAATGGATCATATGAAACATTTATCATTAAATAGACTTGATATGATACTCAAAAGCTGGTACTATTCGATTCCTTGAAAAATATGAATAAATCTATAAAACAAGAGTAGTAATATGACTAAAGATGTTAAACATACTCACACGCCAGTCATATTACTACACTTACTAGTGACAAGCAAAATATTGAATAGATGAATAATTTTAGTTAAGTAAAAATAGTAAGAGAGAGAACACTGGGTACACGATACTATTTGCAGGATACAATGTGAAGCTTAAAAAAAACAATAATACAATGTAACTAAATTATTTCAGACTTTCCCGCAAGATACGTGAAAATGTGTAAAAATTAAAAAAAATGTAAATTGTCAGCAATAAATTTAATATTAACAATGGAAAATATCCGTGTCGAGCGCTTCCCTATCGATCCCACGGGATCTATTTGATGATTGTTTCAAATAAATTGAATTAGTTAGTTATGTCCCGGTGGGCGTTGTTATATAAGAAGCAACAAAAGCAGTTATTTTAAAGAGAATAATGAGCGAATACGTTAATATTTGTGTATTAATGTTAGTGAAGCAAAAGTCCCTCGGAAAAATGTTTTTTTTTTTACATTTCTTCGTTGACAAAAACGAATCAATCTAGTTGACAAAGTTGGCATGACAAAGTGCGGCATTAAGTACGCAATATCTGTAAAATGGTCAAAAAACGGAGAACGAAATAACTTGACACTGCCTGTGTACCCAGTTGTATGCTGAATGAAGCGTAATGCTAAAAAAATCGATTCCAAAATAGATGTCCAATTTTTGTACGGACACTTGGCTGGCGAGCTCTATTCGCGCTTGGCCGGTTTTTATAATTTTAAACTCACAACTATGATATTAGATATCATAGTTACGTCGATTGGCATAGATCTTATACTAATATATAATACTAAAAAGATTAAAATTAATATACTAAAAATATACTAAAAAGACTAAAATTAAAACTAAAATGTAAAAACTCAATTTTATCAATTTCAAATTTTATTTTTGACTGTAACAAATGATATTAGATATTTTATCCCGAAACAACTTAATTTCATCTGTGAAATTATTAATTTTAAAAATATACTCAGAAGTATTCACTTTTTACCGCATATTGTTTATGTTACGCGTAATTGAAAAAAAAAACTGTACAAATCGACGTGTTTTCTTTTCAAGATTGCAAATATGTCATAATTTTAAGGTTAAAAATTATTAAAGGTGATTAAAATTAAAAAAAAAATAAAATCAATGAAAAAAATATTAAATATTTCATTTCGCCTAGTGGGAATCGATTCCAGAACCTGTCGCGTTTACAGCCGCACACGCGACCCCTGAGCTATGACTGTCCTAAAATTACTAAATATTTATGTAATTTTTTCCACAGACAAAGTAAGCAAGACCAGCTTAGAATCATTTGATAATTTGATACATTGTGTAGAAAACTAAAGTACACTGAAATCGTAAAATTTTTAATCAGACGAAAGTAATTAAGTCTTATTTTGTTCTAAGTTAATCGAATACGGCGGGGTTTAATGTACTCTTCATTATAGATACTTATTACGTTTGTAAAATAAAAAGCATTTTTGAATTTTATCTAAATTAGTTTTTTTTTATCTATTAATAATATTGAAAATTTTACATTATTTCATATCTCGTCACGACTTGCGCCATGGCGCAGGGGCACAAAATGTGCCTGTAAACGTGACTGGTTGTAGGAGCGATCTCCACTGGAGGAAATAAAATATTTATATTTTAGGCAAAGCGCGGCGGTGAGTTCCGCCATTCAACACGTAGTGCCTCCAGAATTTAGCAGAAAGTGGGGAAAGGAGTGTCTTAAGATTCTCTTAGGTCCTCAGGTTCCCTCTGACTACCCTACTAAGTGTGGGATACAGTGTGAAACTGAAAAAAAAATCATTCCCCCGAGAGGGAATCGAACCAACAATTCACGGTCCGACGCTATCCCTCTAAACCAACACGGGCACGGCTTCTAAATATTTTTTTTATCAGCTTCACGTTGTATCCCGCACACAACAGGGTAGGAGAAAGAGAAGAAATGAAAATATAAATGTAATGTGGCCTCAAAATAAGTTTTTAATTAAAAAATTCATACATATATTTTTTTAAATTTATATTAACGTATACATAGTAAATGCTTTTAACCTTTGACATTTTAATGAATCTCCACATCTTGTGAACAGCGAGATAACTTTAACGGGTATAAGATTAGCAGTAAATTTAACGACCACTCGGACTTTTATAACTCGATGTGATATCATATTTGCAGGGATTCTGTGGTTTTGTAAGTATATTTTTTCTCTATATAAGCGCACGTAGCTTCACGCTGTATCCCGCTCGTAGCTGAGTAGATAGAGGGTACCTGGGAACGTAGTATTAAGTTGTTCATTCTTGAATAACTATACTTAAATTATTTTTATTTCGTCAATTTAGTGAGGCAAACGTCGGTGTTGAGTTCCGCCATTCAACCCGAAGCCTCGAAATAGAGCGGAAAGTACAGAGAGCAAGATGGACATTGGGTATGCCTACAACCCTAATTGACTTATGATATTACATTATGTTGAGTCAAGCCGCCGTCTAATATGCAATGCCTTGAAAATTCAGTGGAAAATGGGTAACAGAAGTGTCTTAATGGTAACGTAGTGTCTTTATACTGGGATCCCCGATTTCCCTCTGCCTAAACTGCTATATGCGCGGGATACAGCATGAAGCTAATATAAAACAAAAAAGAGACTGAAACTATTGCGTACATTCTTGGGCCCAGAATGTAGAGATGAAAATAGTATGATTTAATAGATTCAGGTACATCACTCCCTCCCTGAAAATTCTGTCAGTTTGACAATCTGAAACAGAGTTATTAGAGATTTGGTAAAAATAAGATTAAGTTCACAGCACAGTCAATCTTCTACAATAGGTGATTACTGAGAAAAATATCCGTGTAAACAAAAGCAGCAGTCGTTGAAAATATTAAAAAAAAATGATTAATCACTCAAAACGATTCAAGATTTATTGAGGCTGATAATAAAACCTACAAAAATGGAATAACCGTAGACAACTGTTTAATTTTGTAGTAACTATTTTAACAAAAAAATATAGCCTTCATATGTGAGTACATGCTGCGACTCACGCTTGGCTGGCTTAAGGTAACTTTGGACACAATTCTCTTGAGGGTTGAATCCTTTGTGATTTAGGTTCTCGTAGCGTACTCTGCTTGCGGGATCGAGCGTAAAACTAAAAAAATATACACAACATAGGCCTGCGTGCCTGGGATCTATGGAGGTATCTTACATACAAAAGTTCAAGTTTCACCTGTGCGTTATCTCTCAGTTACTCAATAACAGTAAACTTATTTTTAAGAAAACAATTAAAAAGCACCTCTGGAAAACGAAACGAAACGAAAGAACTTGGACAGTTTTAAAGAGGCGCGGGTTTACGTCCCGCTACGTCCAAATTTTCATACGTTTTCTAAAAAATACTTTTCTTTTCTAAATATGGAATAACACTTTAAAAATTGCTAAACACGGTAAAGTTTCATATAGATAGATAAATATGGTTAGTCTTAAATGGCTATCAACAAAATGGACTATTTTCATGTCCTTTAAGTATAAAAGCTATGTTGCTAAAGCAATTACTTGCTATGAAGCTTTTAGTCTAGGCTGAGTGAGGCACTTCCACCTTGCCTAGATTACTGTATCAGTTATACTTTGCATTGATATAAATTTTTTTTAGCTTTACCCTGTATTCCGCACGAAGTAGAGTAGGTAGAGGGAACCTGGGAACCTAGTGTTAAGACACTCCGTTCCCATTAGGACATTTTCGTTCGCCACTTTCCGTGTCCGTTGAGATCCGCCATTCATCACTAAATGTCTCTAAAATTGCACGGTGTATGAATAATAGAGTATCTTATCACTAAGTTTATTTTGCGTTCCCGGCGGAAAGCGGGGAACGGAAGTCTCAAAATGAACACGGAGTGCTTAACACCAGGTTGTCATGTTCCCTTTGCCTAACTTGCTATCATATACATATCTTTTTAGCTATTTTTATTTAACCACACAAGTAAAGTCGTATTTTAAAGCTAGTTAAAATATAAATTTAATAAAAATCATCTTCACGCTGTATCCCGCACACAGCAGAGTAGGCAGAGGGAACCTAGTGTTAAGACACTCCGTTCCCCACTTTCTGCCGAATTCTGGAGGCATTGCGTGGTGAGTGGCAGAACTCAACGCCGCGCCTCCACACCAGAGCGAAGAAATATAAATTTCTATATAAAAAAAAATATAAATTTAAGTAAATATTTCATCTCCTCGAGTGGGGATCGAACCCACAACCAGTCGGTTTTACAGTCACACCTCGTGCCGCTGCGCCACGCCTGGCCTCAATTAATTTAATGTTCTATTCAAATAAGATTTCTTAATGTATAATATATATTAAGTGAACTATGTAAACACTAACAGGTCATCGACCAGCCATAGTATATTTTCAAAACGTTGTTTTCCAAGTTTCATCTTGTCAAGCCAACTGAAATTGTTTACAAAGTAAGCTGTCGTAGCGCCGAGTAAAGGTTTAATGTAAAGTGAAAATTTGTTGCACATTTTCATTATTATTTTTGTTTTATTTTTTATAATTTTAATAGAATTTAGTTACTGAGGCAATCGTGGAGGAAAGATACATTAGCTGACTATGAACGCGGCGGTTTAGAGTTCGATTCCCACTCGGTGGAAAAAAAATATATTTCCTAGCCGGTAACAAGATAAAGCGCGGCTTAGACTTCCTCTATTGAACACGTAATATCTTGAAAATTAGGCGGTGGTATCTTGAAAATTAGGGGATTGGAATAAATAGAATTAATATTAGGTTCCGATAGACATAATATCATCCACTTGCGATTGTCACCTGCTATCCATATTTCCGCACTATGTTTTATTCGCTTAATGTACTGTAAAATCACAAAAATAAACAGAAAATGGGTTTTTTTGTCTTATTTTTGTGATATTCTGTCGTAACTAAACTCAACCCTTTGTCTGTAGGAACGAGAAAGTGAACTTTAATTTTAGCCCCATGGGAATATCGAACCCGCAACAATCATCCCCACCACCCATCACAACCACAAGAGAACCTCTAAGAATTAGTTGATAATTATAAAAAAATAAATAAATTATTACAACAGTAACATATTACTCGTCGTAAATATTTCTCGTCTGTTACTGTATGAAGAACATTTCATAACTTATCATTATTATAACAAACGAAACTTGAGACTCGTTTATTAATTTAATTAATTTATACATATTGATTTTATCGTGCGATAATCGAGAATATAATCCACGATTATAAGCATTTTCTGAAACAATTGCTATTTCCGTCAAATCTACGTCGTAGTCGTAGTAATATTATAATAATAAACTTAAACTTAACTTAACTTAGCCTCATGCCTTATCCCTAGCGGGGTAGTCAGAGAGTACAGATCACCAAACGCTGCGGTCTCTTTTTTTTATGGAAAAGGACAAGGCAAACGAGCGTTCGGGTCACCTGATGGTAAGTGATTACCGCCGCCCACGACCCCGTGCAACACCAGAGGAGCTACAGGTGCGTTGCTGGCCTTTAAGGTGGAGATAGACGCGCTTTTTGAAGGTACCCATGTCATATCGACCTGGAAACACTGCCGCGGGTAGGCCATTCCACAGTTCCGTGGTGCGTGGAAGGAAGTTCCTACGAAACCGCACAGTACTGGATTGCCACGTATCCAGGTGGTGTGGATGATATTTCAGCTTNTTTGATAAACCCCAAATCCTCGCTAAGGAAAACAGATACATTCCTAGAATGATCCGCGAGGCTATTGAAATACAAAAATATCCTAATTTCAATAGAGAGGATGGCTGGAAGCTTTCTACCACCTGGGACCCACTCATTAAATCATTGAAGTCTCAAACCCACCATACCAGAGGGCAAGATACTATCAGCTCATTCTGCAGGAATCCAGGGCAGTACGCGAGGCAATTAAGAAATCGTTGGCGGTAGTTTGATATAATAATTATGTCAACTGACAGACGAATGCCACCTCAGTCTACCCGTGACCACGGACTACTGCAAAGTGTTCGAAACGTCGGGTTTCAAAAAATGTATAAAAGTACAAAATATACGCGATTAATCCGGTTAAAATAGTTTCATTTAAAACATAAATAAGTTGTAACAAGCGTATAAAAATTTCGACTTAGTTTGATGAGAACTTTTGCCTTAGTGGTCAGAGCGCCTGGTCGGTTTCCAGGAGGCGCGGGTTCGAGTCCCGCTACTTTCAAATTTTTTATACGTTTTCTAAATAAGTAGCCTTCTTTCGTTTTTACCTTCTTTCCGGTCTTTATTTAATTTAAGAGGATTCTTACTATACTTCATATAAAGATATGTTATTACTATTTTTATAGGCAACGGTACGGAACACTTCGAGTGCGATTCCAACTCGCACTTGGCCGGTTTTTTAAATATCGCAATCTCCATACAAAAAGCAATTGCAATTAAAATTTCCTCAGCTTATCATATTACCATACATAAAATGCCAGCTATTTTCATCGTAGCATTTTATTTGAACACTTGCAAAGTAAATTAATTAATATACATACATACATAAATCTGGAATATTTTGCTTAATTTTATAGGATAATTCTATTGTGAAGCTGTTGTGGAGTAAATGACATTTTCAAGTACTAGTTCTATAGTTATACATATTTAATATTAATATTATAAAATTGGAGAGTCCGTTGTGGCCGTCGTGGCACAGTGGGACAACGTGTCACTGTTAACGCGACGGTTGTGGGTTTAATTCTTAATAGGTTATTTTCTATTCCTCATTGTGGTAAAAAGATAAGACGCTGCTTTGAGTTCCGCAACTCAACACGAAGCGTTTTGAAAATTTGCCAGAAAGTAAGGAATGGAGTGTGATCATATTAGGTTTCCTAAAAGCCTGAATAGTTTGTGTGGTAATACGTGTATATGTAGATACCTGTATATTCCAGTACCAAACTCTATTTTTTCCCTTTTTCATAATTATCCTATGCAACATGAACGGAATATCAGCCAAAGTCAAATAGCTGATGAACCGACCGTATATTGTACTTAGGAGACTGTTAAAACGACAATATTTAACCGACGACAAAAAGGAGGATGATTCTGTAATTAGCCGACTTAATAAAGCAGGAAGTTGTGAAATCAGTTTTTATTTCTTTTTCAAATGACTTTTCTTACATAAGTTATCTTTGAGGTAGCATTGAACCCACACCAAAAACTGTATCACGATAAGTATTTTATCAGCTTCACGCTGTATCCCGCACACAGGCTGAGGGAACCTAGTGTTGAGACACTCCGTTCCCAACTTTCTGCCGAATTCTGGAGGAATTGCGCGTTGAGTGGCAGAACTCAACGCCGCGCTTTACCTCTATACCAGAGCGAAGAAATGGAAATATAAATATAAGTTAAATATTTCATCTTCTCGAGTGGGGATCGAACCCACAACCAGTCGGTTTTACAGTCACACTTCGTGCCGCTGCACCACGACAGGTCTCATAAGTATCTCAACATAAAGCTTTTACTGTTTTATCTCATTGCTTTATATCTATATCATTGTTATAATGTATTACAGAAACATTTGATATAAGAGCTTTTATTTCATTTACCCATTTCAACCGTAAACTTAGACATGTTAAAACCTCTAGAGATTTTATAAATTTATCCTAGAATAACATCGTCATTGCGTCAGATAATAATTAATATATTGCTTACAATTCTTTTGGGCTTCTTTTTTTGTTATATTCGCATATGCAGATTTACATATTTTCCACCATAGTAGGGTAAGCAAAGGGAACCTAGTGCTAAACACTCCGTTCTCCGCTTTCTTCATGCAATTGCCTCATGCAGACTATGACCCCATAAACTTTATTTTCGTTTCTTTTAGTCTTTATATTTTTATCAAGGTAGCTTTTTCTCAAGTAAAATAACGTATTCTCAACAAAGAGTACTTTCTTATAAGGCGTGAAGTGACTTCAATTTATCTGGAGCGTAAATCGTGTCAAATTGCAAGATGCCGTCAAATTTAGGGATATTTCCTAACTCAGGACTTCAATTCTAGATCCTTTTCATATCTACCATTTACTTCTGCAATTTTCATATATTTTGGGTTACTTTTTCTATGTGTTTTTCTATATGTGTTACGTATATATATCGCACCGTATATCGATTTTAAGATATTCAATTTTCGTATTATGAATATATTTTTTTCTATTTTTTCATGATACAGTTAATTTTTTAACATTTAGTCCATGTCTATAAGTTTGCTTTATGACAAATACCAGTCGTTTTCCAAATTACTTGTGGAAAAGTATAAGTATAAGTATAAGTATAAGTATTTTTTTTCTAAAGCTCCAAAAAATCTAACGTTTTGAAAAAAAAAAACGTTTCGATATCATTTCCTAATGCCTATTATTCACCTATATTATTGAAATAAAAAATACAAACGCAGACCCAACAGTCATTCTGTAATTGACAATTTGCATTAGAATCCGACTTTTTCCAAAAAAATCTTAAAATTTAAAATATCTGCTAAACCATTGAAAATCGTTGAACTACCTACCCATAGACCACCGTTTATCCGTCGATCGAGTTACATCCTGTATATATATGTATGTATTATATATAATATACATTATATTTGACAACAACGAGATAATATCAATGATATCAGAAGCTTCTAAGAGAAGTCCTTCAGATTTGAAATCAAGGAAATATACAAATAAAATATTCAGATCAATTTCGCTTGAGACTTACTCAGGCCATTTGTTTGTAGCGTTATCTCTATATATAATAAAACAGTATAAATATTTTGTCTGCACATTTAGTAATTTTGACTGAAATGGATATAGGGACACTTAAAAAGAATAATAGAAAGCAAAAATATATTCTTGAATTTCTTATCTGTCTGTCTGTCTATTTGTATGACAGAAGAGAGGAGAGATGACAGAAGATATTTTTTATATATAAAACTAGCGGCCCGCCCACGGCTTCGTCCGCTTAAGCTACATGATTATTGATCTAATAAGCAGAAATGACTTCTAATATGATTTTTTTACTACATTTCGTAATTTCTATAAGGACTTTTGATTGTTTTGAATTAAAAAATACGACCAATGTTGATATTCGATACTTATAAAAATGTACATAAAGCTAATTATTTATTTTACGTATATATTTTTGTAACATTACGTTCTTTTTATCTATGTTATGTTTCTTAAAACTCTGTTAAATGTGCTGATATAATTTAATTTACTGCTTCAGAAACAGCCTTAAATGTTAAATTATTGATTTGAGAAGATTCATAATATTCTTTGTGAAATAACTGTAATGATTGCATATTAACTCCTGTACAGTTTTTAAATTAGTTGCATACTTTTATTATTAGCTAAATATACAATTGGTAAATATGTATTTATTACAGAGTATACGTAGAAAGGCTGTTTTTAGGCATTTTTATATATATTTATTTCAAACGAACGAACGAACCAAAAATTACTTTGTATTTACTTGATATTTCTTTCAAGATCAAATCGTTCTTTATCTCTGTGTTGAACTAATTGTTGATTTAAGAAGGTAATCTCCACTAACAATTCAATTTTGTTTACTTTATTGTATAAAATATTATATAATAGTGCTTCAAAAATGTATATTTTATCAACAGTCATATAACCAAGACGTTTCGAATGTCATTCTTTAGCCAGGAATCTTACCAGCGCGATTGCTATATAACATTCGCAGGCAAATTAATGCCTTGAGTTCATTCAAATGACGGTAACTTTTTTTTAATGAACCGATTTTAATGAAACACTTTTGATGAACCGATTTTGATGAAACTTTAATTGTTAGGTTGAGTTAAACTCAACCTAACAATTAAAGCTCAACCTAAAAATTAAAACAAAGCAATTGGAGAAACTTTCAAATAAATCGGTTCAGTACTTTCAGAGAATAATGTGACCATACGTAGGTATAGACAAACAGACAGACAGACAGGAAATTAAAAAAAATATATTTTTGCTTTCTACGATTCTTTTTAAGTGTCCCTCTATCCATTTCAGTCAAAATTACTAAATGTGCAGACAAAATATTTTTACTGTCTTATTATATAAAGAGATTTCATTCCCCCGAATAGGACCCATCTATTAAAATTTAAACAAAATTCAAATAGAGAGATATAAGTAGTAGTTTATCTTTTTTTACTTCACATACGGAACGGAAAATCTAAAAAGATAGACGATATTGATCGAATAGTAAGTAAATTATAGGATTAAACGTGTGGCCTTGTAAGTTATAAAAGCTTCTCATTAAGGTAAAAAAGAAATATAATTAACTTCAGTTAGTATAATATAATTATATATATATATATATATATATATATATATATATATATATATNTGTGCTCTGAAATTTGTAAACAGTTTACAGTTTTTTTTCCAATTACTGATAAGATAGAGAGTACGACGTTAGGATATTCTATTACTATTCAATATGTAGCGCTTCGATTTATGGGGAAAAGTAAGAAAAGGTAGGCCACTATGGCACTCGGTTCTTTATTCATTCTATTTATTAAACTCGAGATGAGTTAATATAAAAAGAATTAGATAAATTGAGACAAGTTATGGGTTCGATTTCCACTCGAGCAAACGACATATTTAATATTTACTCACTCTGGTAACGAGGCAAAGCGCGGCGGTGGGTTCCGCCACTCATACCTGCCTAATGCCTCCATAATTAGGCGGAAGTATAGATCAGAAGTATCTTAATAGGAGGGGAGTGTTCTAATGGGAATAAAGTGTCTTAGCGCTAGGTTACCGGGTTCCATCTGCCTTCCCTGCCACGTGCAGAATACAGTGTGAAGCTCACACACTTTATCACTTACCAACATGAAAATTAAACTTTTCGTCCACCAAAAGAAAAAGCAAAAAAAAAACTACCCCAATAAATAAAACTTACTTTTACATTGAACAATTCATTGAAATATTTTAGAAAAATATTTCGTCTACTGAAAAACTGTAAATGAAAATACTTCGGAACTAACTTAATGTTGATTCTGCGCGGGAAAGCTGAAGCTTCAGTCTCCGTACAACCTTCGTAAGGGTTGGTACTGTACCGTATAGTACTAATAGTAAAAATGAATTACGATTTTAATAAGAAAGTACGATTTCAATAAAAAAATTACGATTTTAGTAAGAAATTACGATTTGTGCAGTGTATTTGTGTGAAAGTGAAAGTTTAGTTCTCGAGCTTTTTATGGTGAGTTTAAAACTTTTGTATATTAAAAAAAATATATTTATTTTGTATGTACTAGTATTTGTTGTAGTAAGTCTAAATTAAGTAATAATATGAAAGAAATCGAATGGATATTAACGTATAATTTAAGTACTAACATTTCTTTTTCTGTTTCCTATATATAGCAACTAGGTAGGTACGTTACGATAGAGGGAACCTAGTGTTATGACACTCCGTTCTCCACTTTCTGATGAATTTTCGTGGCATTGATTACATAACGAAGAAATGAAAATTTTAATAAATAATAATTCATTTTCAAGTAATAATAATATAACTATATACATACTCGTAGATCGAAGAGTCAATATCTATAAGATTTTTTCCAGAGTTCATAATAAATTTATTTTTATTATCTACTATCATATTTTATTATAATATTTACGAATTGTTGACTTTGAAATGTTGAATCAAATTTCATTGTGGATAGATATAAAATATAAAAGAAAATTATTGACTTGAGGAAATGAAATGTTTACTTAAGTTTATATTTTTATTTCTTTGCTCTGGTGGCGAAGCAAAGCTTGGCGTTGAGTTCCGCCACTCAACGCGTAAATCCTGTAGAATTCGGCGGAGAATGGGAAACGGGATGTCTTAACACTAGATTGCCTCTGCCTACTCTGCTCTGCATTGAAGCTGATTATATATATACACTTAAAGGATTGTATATGGAACTCTGTAGATCTCTTTTGTTTATGTTTTATTTTTCGCTATTCTGTATATCACATGATTAAAGTGAAGAGCAGAATGTTTTGACACTATGTTCCTCCTGTTGTAATTGATATTCAGGAAAAAAAATAGAAACTGATATTTTTTGCCTTTTTTTATGACCATTTTACTTCATATTAACTATTATTGAGCTTACAATTAATACTTACAAAAATATTAAATAATGTTAATGAAATAAGCTGATATCACTCTGTAATAAGTAAAATTAGATAATTTAGTAAGAGATTACTCTTTTTCTATTATCTTTAAAGGTTCTTTTTAATTTAACATTTTTGATATTGGAATTTAAACCAAAAAGCAATTCTTTCATAACTAAATCTAATTTTAATTCAACCTTCATTTTGAAATAAGCTGTCACATTTATAAGTTAACTCTACCGCAAGCATTTTCTTTATGAATACTTTTGGATTAAAACAACCTTGAAATACACATTAGACGGGATTCAGAATTTCAATGATATTCGTTCTTTAGAAACCCAACCGTCCGACTCAATTTTTAATTTTAACTAGATATTTTTAAATGACTATGCTAGGACATGAATTAACATTATTTGTCGCACGAAACTGTTTCTGTGGCCTATAGAACGTTAAAGGAAAAACCTCCCGTAGAAATTAAGAAAAAAATATTAGCCGATAGAGTAGGGAGTGTAGGGGAGTAAAGGACTCCTACACTATCGACATGCCAAATTTCAACTTTCTAAGCTCTTAGTTTCGTCGCCAGTTCTTCAGTCTGCCAGTCACTCAGTAATTATATATTTGAGATTTAATTGATATATATTTTAGATATATTTGAGAGAGTTTTATATATTTAGATTGTAATTGTTGATTAATTAATAGAGGCTAAAACACAGGGACAAAAGGGACAACAAAGGGAAGGGAGGGGCAAAAACGTGCGACCGTTGATTCCTACTCGGGGGAATCAAATATATGATATTTTCATTTGCTCGCTTTGGTAACGAGGCGTTGAGCTCCGTTACTTAAAACGCAATGCGTCAAGATTTCGGTAGAAAGTAGAAAACGGAATATCTTAACACAAGTTTACCAGGTTCCCTCTGCTCCTGTAATTTGCGGGACTGTATCCCTTGAAGATGAAAAAAAAAATTGTAGATGCCATCATGATACAGTAGAACATCCTTCCGCTAAGTTATTGGATCAATCACTATTCGGATAAATCAATTATTTTCATTTTGCCCTCTGATAACACAAAGTGCTCTATTGAATTCTGTCATTCAACACGAAATGTTTCGAATTCTGGTGACAACTGTAGAACGTATGGAATTGACATTTGGCTCTCTGATTACCTTACTATGTGGGTTAAAGGATAAATTCAAATAGTATTTACGTGCTTTAATTATCTACAAAATAAAAACCCGACTGCATAAACAAAATTATTATATTAAGTAACACTCGAGCCAGCAAGACAAATCTTTATCAATTTCGGTTCAATGGTTCAACATTTGTTCCGTTGTTATAAGGGAACAAAGAAACAAATTTACATACATAAAAACAAATATGCCAATATGTGAATATTTAGATTTTTTAATAGCCAAAATTGATACATTCATTTTTTAGCTACACACTGTATCCATAATGTAGCAGTGAAGGCAGGTGGAACCTACTTCTATGATACAGTATTCCTTACTTTCAACCGCCAACTTTAGGATGCGGGTTGAGTGGCAGAACTTAACGCCGCGCTTTGTCTTGTTACCTGATAAAACCTGTTAGCGTTCTACTTGGGGGAGGAATCGCGATAAAAATATTTTCTTTTTCTTTTTGGGCTTCATCGCAATCGAGTATAATCCAAAGTATGTAATGAACGGCCTTGTGTACTTGTACATGTTGAAAAAGAAGATTAGATAGAATTTATTCGGATAAAGAGTTATGTCTTGACATTTAATATTTGGCTGTCGTGTAATCTAGAGAACTTTAATAAAATAGTATTATTTAAAAAGTAATTCAAGGCCAGTCGTGGTGCAGGCCTACAAATGTGTGACTATAAACGCGACAGGTTGTGGTTTGAATTCCCATTCGAGGAAATTAAATATTTAATATTGAAATTTCCTCGCTCTGGTAACGAGGCATAGCGTAGCGTTGAGTTTAGCCACTCAATACGCAATACCTCTAGAAATCGGTGGTAAGTGGGAAACGGAAGTGCCTTAATGGGAACGAAGTGTCTTAGCACTAGGTTCCCAGGTCCCCTACACTGCTGCCTACACTACACTGCTCTGTGTGACATACAGCATAAAATTTAAAAAAGGAATAACCGTCAATTGTCAATTGTCTGGTTACATTCATATACCATACGCGTCCCCTTCAGGAAAAACTATTCGATTTCGACGAAGGTTGGATTCTTTCCTAGGTTAGCATCTACAAAATCGACTTCCTTTAAATCAAAAAGTATCGTCTCGATATGAACAAATATAATTATTATCTTAAATATTATCCATTGCCAACGATATCATATACGTACATGTTTAACTGTTAACCTCCCTTTTTTGTACTCGGTTAAATAAAAGATAAATGTAGTCAAGTCGCAGGCAGAATAAAAACAATCTAAATACAGCTTCAATAAAAAACTTTTACAAGCATGTAGTGAGTAGACTGTAGAAATTCTACAGATAGTTTAAATTAAATTCTATTTGATAAAATATTAAGCTTTTAAATTGTTGAAGAAGTCCAATTTGAAAAATTGTCTTTATAAAATCTATTATAATTTGAATAAAGCGGTATTTGAAACTGCGCCTCTTTGAATATTGGAAAGTTGTCCGTGGCGCGGGTTTAAATCCCGCTACTTTAAACATTTCAAACGTTTTAAAAAAAAAGTATTTTTTATCTAAGAAATACGATTTTTAAAATGTTATAAAGTTTAAAATTGTACGTTTTTCTCATCCGAAACTTTAGGCTGAAGTCAGTTATATATTATTTACTCGAAGATCCTGCGGTTGTGTGTTTGTATATTTCAGTGGCCGTTCCTTATTTGAATGCTTTGTATTTTTAGACGTTTGTGTATAGAGTATACTTGAACATAATTTTCATCATCATCATCATCAGCTTCACGCTGTATCCCGCACGCAGCAGGGTAGGCAGAGGGAACCGAGTGTTAAGACACTCCGTTCCCTACTTTCTGCCGAATTCTGGAGGCATTGCGTGTTGAGTGGCAGAACTCAACGCCGCGCTTAACCTCGACACCAGAGCGAAGAAATGGAAATATAAATTTAAGTAAATATTTCATCTCCTCGAGTGGGGATCGAACCCACAACCAGTCGGTTTTACAGTCACACCTCGTGCCGCTGCGCCACGACTGGCCTCAACATAATTTTGGTTTACATATAAAAAAATAAAGTAGTTTCACGCCGCTCAATTTTTGAGACATTATATATTACAGAACTCAACGACGAGCTTTGTCTTGTTGCTAGTTCGGGTAATTGAAAACACTAGGTTCCCTTTGCCTACCCTGCTGAGTGCGGGATACAGCGTGAAGCTGATTTGATTTGAGTTACGCTATTACATTGGAGCTAATATATTATAGTAAAGAATATTTCTGTGCTTTTTACATTTCACGAACTCTTTTTTGTATATACTTAGTATATTTTAGCTAATATTTTTATAATTGTATATTTTTATATATAACAGCAATGGTTGTGAGCTCGATTTTCACTGCAGGGGAATAAATTATTTTAGTTACTGTATTAGTAAGAAGTACGGTAAGAAGATAAGGCGCGTTGTTAAGTTCCACCACTCTACAGAAAATATTTCGAAATTTAGGCGGTGGTGTTTCACGCACCACTTCCACGGACAGGACGTTTTTTTAACTAGATCTACTCTACCTGCCCTGGTACTCGAGAAAATTAAAAAAAATCAAAAGTTCACTAACTTACTCAGTCACTTATTTCAATCACTCCACTCACTTTTTAATTTTACTCAAACAAGTCATTTAAACTGTCATATAGCTATAGAATTCTTTATTATAATACATTATTACATCAATTTACAATTTTCCTTTCTCCGTAAAAGGCACTTAAGCTTTTCAACTTCTAAATTCAAAAGCTTGGGCTGTACGTTGATATATTAGTCAATTAGTCAAGAACTCTTCTGTCTTAAATGTGTGGGAGTAGATTGTATTTGAAAATCTAAGCGGTATATTAAATCATCTATACTAAATAACATGTGAGGCCGTCGTGGCACAGAGGCACTAGGGTGTTTATGTAACACGGCGGCTGTGGGTTCGATTCCCACTCGTGGAAATGAATTATAATTTATTTATATTTTCATTTCTTCGCTCTACTACCAAGGCAAAAGCCCGGCGTTGAGCTTCAGAGCGTGAGGAACGGAGTGTCTTAACACTAAGTTACTTGTTACCTTGCTGTTAGTGAAAACTGATAAAATATACCTTGTGTATGCACTAACACAACACTTAGTGCTGCCCCTCAATTCAAATATTTCATACATTTAAGAATATTTCATATTACAGTATAAAAATGTATGTAGATTATAGTGAAATATGAATGTGAGTGTAAATATAATATGTAATTTATATCTTCATATAAAAAAAGCAAAAAAATATTTTATATTATACAATATTTCTTATATATTTTTAGAAAAAAAAATCTAAAGAGTTTTATTATTAATATTCTATATATACATAGCAGCAGAGGGAATATGTTAAGGTTTTTCTGTTCCCTACTTTCCGTCGAATTCTCTAAGCGTTGCCATTGAGTGTCTTAACACTAGGTTCCCAGGTTCCCTATGCCAAAATATTACATGATATTGTTGTAATTTATTATTACATTTACTTTATAATTCATATTAGCTTTTGCTTGCGGCTTCGCCCGCGTGTATGACACGTTCTAATTGCCCAAGATATATATGGCCGCTGGTGAAGTGGATTACATCGAACCCAATAGCGTGATGTTATATGTAATCGATAAATGGATACATACATAATACCATAAAAAATATTTTTACTACTTCCTGAGATTAGTGCATTCAGCCAAACAAACTCTTCAGCTTAAATCACAAAGAAGTAGATTTTCATAGTAAAGATAGAAATCTTGTAATGGATTGACAATTTAGATATAAGAAAAAAAAAATATTTTGGCAAACAAATATATTAAACGGGAATGCTGAAGTAACATTAGTCTTGTCATAAGAACTAATAAATGTTACAACTCTAAAGCATTAATATCTGAAAGTTTTCTATTTTTCCACTTTTCGTCGGACTCGGACGCTATATGTTGCGTGATGGAACTCAACGCCGCTCTTTTGCTTCTTTTACAGATCGACGAAATGAAAATATTAAATATTTCGTTTCCTCGAGTGGGAATCGAACACACAACCTATCGCGTTTAGGGGTTGCACTTTTGTGCCTCTGCGCCATGACTTTGCGCAAATGCTTTTTTATTTAATTTTATATATGTGGATTGAAGGAAAATTGGTTGATTATTTTATTTGTCAAATGCAAGCGGACTAAGCCGGCGCCATCTCCGTGAACCCTGAAGCTCCTTTCAATTGACCATGTGGACGAAGCCACAAACTAAAAATAATTATAAATATTATTAAAATAATAATATTATATTATATAATAGGACTTTTAATAAGTTCTCGCTGTTTTTTGAAAGATGGCGTTGCGGCACTCTGTGCATGGAATTTCGTACGGTAACGAATCACCAAAGTAGTACTATATGTAACTCAAATTATAGTAGAATAGTGTTTACTACAGTGTCAACTACATATTTATTTTCCCTTTGTGAAAATGTGTACTTTTGTGCCAAATAAAGTGTTTTTGCGGGGAATTTTATTGCACTGCTTTATTCAGAAAAAATCTGCAGCAGAAGCACACAGAATTCTCGTTGAGACAATGCTTTGTCGAATACAACGTGCAGAGACTGGTTTAGGCGCTTCAAAAGTAATGATTTTGACCTTGAAGACAAAGAGCGTTCTGGAGCACCGACAAAATTTGAAGACAGAATTGGAGGCATTGCTTGAAGAAGATCCATGTCAGACGTTAGTAGAGCTCGGGAAAACGTTACAAGTAGATGCGTCAACAGTTTCAAAACGTTTAAAAGCGTTAGGAATGATCCAAAAGCAAGGGCATTGGGTGCCGTATGAGTTGAAGCCGAGAGACGTAGAACGACGTTTTCTCATGTGTGAATTGTTGCTTCAACGGCAAAAGAGAAAAGGTTTTCTGCACCGTATCGTCACTGGGGATGAAAAGTGGATTCACTACGACAATCCAAAGCGAAAAAAATCGTGGGGCATGCCGGGTCACGCATCAACATCGTCGCCAAAACCAAATATCCATGGTTCTAAGCTTCTTCTCTGCATTTGGTGGGATCAGCAGGGCGTAATTTATTATGAGCTGCTTAAACCTAATGAAACTATCACGGGAGCTCGCTATCAACTTCAGTTGATGCATTTGAGTCGCGCTCTGAAAGAAAAGCGGCCACTATACAAGCAGAAACACGACAAAGTTATTTTATTACATGAATTATGCTCGGCCACATGTGGCAAAACCAGTCAAAACTTACCTGGAAACAGTTCAACGGGAAGTTCTACCCCACCCGCCGTATTCACCGGACATAGCCCCCTCCGATTACCACTTGTTTCGGTCGATGGCGCACGGTTTAAGCGAGCAGCGCTTCCATTCTTTTGAAGAAGCCGAAAAATGGCTTGATTCCTGGATTGCCTCGAAAGATGAGTCGTTTTTCCGACGGGGGATTCAATTGCTACCAGAGAGATGGGAGAAAGTGGTCTCTAATGATGGACAATACTTTGAGTAATGTCATTGTAAGCATTATATTTTAAATTAATTTAAAAAAAAAATAGCGAGGAGTTATTCAAGGTCCTATACTAAAATTTATATGTAAAATAAATTAAAAATAAATTATATAAAATTTTATCTATTATTTTATAATTTTACATAGATTTTTTTATATTAAATTTTTAATGTAAATATATATGAACTAAATTATCTATTTAATATAAATTAATAATTTTTTCACTTTACGCTTCACACTGTATTCCGTATATACCAGGGTAGGCAGCGGGAACCTAGTGTTAAGGCACTCAGTTCCTCATTTTCCATCGTATTCTGAAGGCATTGCGTGTTTAGTGGCGGAACTCAACGCCGTGCTTTGCCTCGACACCAGAGCAAAGAAATGAAAATTTTAAATATTTAATTTCCTCGAGGGGGAACAGAACACCCAACCTGTCGCTGTCTCAAGTTTACAGTCCTATGCTTGTGCCACTGCGCCACAACTGGTCTCATAAATATTATACATAACATATAGATATATTTATGTTAAGGTTTTTCTACCAAGCTAGAAGATTTTACTTTATTTGTAGAATAACCAATAATTACATATGTGACCCACAAATTAGGCGTCGTAAATCTTTCTATACATTTCTGCCGATGTTTGATTATTTCTATATTCCATAATATAATATAGAAAAGATATTAAAAGAATACGTTACCAAAGAAATGTGAATAATATTTAGTCTATATATTTATGTATATCAAATTAATAGGGCGTCGTGGCACAGCGACACAGCGTCTGAGTACAAACGTAAGTTTTGGGTGAAATTCCTACTTAAAGTAATGAATTGTTTCCATTTCCTCGCTCTGATAAAAAGAAAAAGCCTCCCTTCGGGTTCCGCCACTCAGCATGCAAAAATTGTTGTGTGTGGGGAATGGAGTGTCCTAGCAGAAGGTTATCTCAACTTACCTTGCTATAAGCAGGATACAGGTGAAGTTTAAACTGTTAACGTATTCCATTCTCCACATAGTATCCAATTTACGAGACACTGACTGTTAAGTCACAGGACTCAACGCCGCGTTACCAGAGTGAAGAAATGAACATAATTCAATACATGAATATATCCCTCAAATCGAACCCAGAATTATAGCTTACACTGTGTTACTGCGCCACAATGGCTTCCAAATATCTTGATATACAGCACAAAAGAATATAACTTGATTTATTTCCAAAAAATATTTCTTTTTATCTTCCACTTCGTCTTACACTAACTTTTTGCTAGATAAATCAGAATACACTTCAACAATGTTTCCAATAGACGTGCCATTGTAAGACTTTTCTAATATACATTGTATTATGTGACGAGGCCGTCGTGGCGCAGGGGCATACGTGCGTGACTGTAAGGTGAAGTTTGTGGGTTCGATTCCCCTTCGGAGAAATGGGATTATTTATTAATATTTTCATTACTTCACTTTGGCATCAAGACAAAAGCGCAGCGTTGAGTTCTGTCACACAACCCGTAATGCCCCAAAAAGGCAGAAAAGTGGGGAACGCAGTGTCTTAACATTACTTTCCCTCTGTCTACTCTGCTATATGCAGGATACAGTATGAAGCTGAAAAAAAATGTGACACTAGTTTTAGCCCGATCTATTTGCGTGAGTTACAAAAACTAAATACTTTTTTTTCTTTCCTGTTGGAATGTTGGAAAATCTTCTCTAAATACTCCTCCACACTTAATATGGAATCCACGTGTAGAATTTTAGAGTCCTACAATATGTCACCTATCAATCTTAATAAAAAAATATTGTACACATGGTAAGTAGTATCTATACAGTAATTAAGTATTACGACCTTTGAACCTCTGTTCTCTCTCTGAGCACGAGACACTACGTGGTATAATAGAACTCTACGCCATACTTTTTCTTGCCATAGCGGATAAATAAAAATAACACTGAGCGGGAATCGAACGTCTTACACTCACACCACTATACCACGACGGCCTCCATAACATAGTGACATAAATAAGCTAAATGTACTCACAAATGGTTGTTTTTGCTTCAGAAGTTTTTTATTCTGGATGTACTAATATATTCCGTAAACACAGTTGATAAATGTCTAATTTAGATAAGTAAATTCTCCTATATTGCTGAGAGCGAGCTGAGAAAAAACAAAATATTTAAAATGTCTGGAGACAGCAGCGACACAGTTCTCTGGCTGTAAATGCGACGATTGCGGCCTCAATCCCCACATGGGGGAATGATTTATTTAAATTTTCCTCGCTTTAGTAACAAGATAAAGAGTAGCGTTATGTTCCGCCACTCAACACTTAATGTCTCGAATATTGATCGTAAAGTCGGAATTTGAATGACTTATATATTACCAGGTCACCTCTGCCTCTGTCGATACAGTGCAAAACTTAAAAAAAAAACGTTGAGAAAATTCTCAGATTTTTTTCGAAACCAAAACCACTGGAACTAAACACCATACTTCATCTACCAGAAACTATTCCACTGCGCCATGGTCGTGGTAACATTTTTAAATTATAAAAACATATATTAGTGGAAACAAATTCTTTTTAACTCATAGTCCAACAATTACAATTCCAAATAACCAAAAGCTGCCATATACCTATATATATATACTTTCAAATACAATGAACAGTCAGTCACGTTCAACTTTGAAAGCCAGTGACCTAAAACTAAACTATTTGAACTTGCAACCATTACAAATGTCCGACGATGCACGGCCTGTGCACCAGAGCGGAACATTTCGTGTCTATTCTGTTAAATATAATATTATCTAGTTAATATATGCTATGTAGGAGTATTTTTTTTAGGTCACTATATCCCACGTTTAGCAGGGTAGGCAGAAGGAACCTGATGTTAAGACAAATTCATCCCCAATTTCCAACCAATTTTTGTGACGTTACATGTAATTTAACAAAGCTCAAGCCCCGTATTGTTTTAAATAACGAAGAGGAAATTAAAATAATTCATTACCTCGAGTGCAAGTCGAACTTACAATAGGTATTAGGAGTAATTATCTGTATTTTTTTTAGGAAATAATAACCAATAATTAACACACTGATACCGTCGTTGCGCAGATGAACAAGCTTGTGGTTGTAAACATATTGGTTGAGGGCTTGATCTCCATTCGAAAGAATTAAATATTTAATATTTTCTTCGCCTCGGTAGCACTACGAAGCGCAGCGTTGAGATCCCCCATTCAACATACAATGCCTTAACATTTCGGCAGAAAGTAAAGAATGGAAGTTTCTTAATGGGAACGGAGTCTCTTAACACTAGGTTCCCAGGTTCCTCTAAATACTCAACTATATACGGTGAAGCTAAATAAAATTTCACCCCTATTATTGGATTAGATTAGATTTAGATTACATTTGAATACACATTAACTTAACTGGCTGCACCAGATATCTTATTTCTCGAAATATAAAATTAGTCTGTAGAAGATTTGTAATCTTAACTTCAAAATCTAATCTAAAGTACCAAGATTCAAACAAAAAATAATAATGTCCAAAACGTGACATTTAAAACGTCTTAATACTAAGTGCGTCCCAAGCGGAAAGAAAATGAAGTATAATTTCCCTTTAAAGCTTATACAAAATTTAACATTAAAGAAACATTTGAAATAGATTTAAAAAAAATTATAACACGAAATGAAATTTAGTGATGATATGATGATGAAGTGTTATTTTACACAGAGCAAATGAAAATATTGATTGCTTAATTTTCTCAATTGGGAATCGAACCACAACCTTTCGCGTTATTTTTTTAGTTACTGTGCTTATGAACTAAGTCAGAGAAAGCTTAGACAAAGAAAAGTGTAGTGTTAAGGCACTGCGAGGATATATATAGCGGAACCCAACGCCGGTCTTTGTTAACTGAAATCATAAACAAAACTACGTAATAAACATTGATTCAACATAATATAGTTGAATAGTTTATTTTCGCTAAACGCACTAATTTCCAAATTTACTGGCTCGTTTACATTTCTTTACTATAAGATATCGAGAAATCTTTAGACGATATAATATATTATTTACACAACTCTGAATTACATCATTTAACCACGGTGTCGAAGTCTCAGGGAAAAAACTAGTCATTTATCAAAAAAAAATTGACATTTTATTTTGAAAAAAAAAAACCAAAACAATAATATAAATCTATAACCAAAAGGCAATGTTCACACAAACTGGGACAAACTGAATGACAATATGAGAAAGAGGTATGTATGCCCATGAAAGAAGTGATCTAACAAACTTTTCTTGTTTGTCTAAAAATCCATTACAGTAATAAAAATGAGTGAGAAAACATTTCTATTTTTTTTATAGCTTCGCGCTGTATCCCGCATGTAGAGAGGCAGAGGGAACCTATTTAGTTAAGGTACTCCATTCCCCCTTAACTCTTTTTGTCCTATTACCAGAACAATTTAAAATAATAATTTTTGTCGAGTAGAAATCGAACTCACTGTAACTGTTATTTAATAAATCATTAACATATATGTCATTATTGCCACGACATCGTTATTTTAGTCATACAATATAATGTTAAAGGTCACTAAATTCATAAACTAACCTGACGCTTTTACAAAACCTCTTTCTACAAGGCTTTAACGTATAGAAAGATTGATACCCTATCGTTGTTTAGAATCGTATAAAAAATACTACAATAGCCTACTTTTACAGGGTCTTTTGATCGTTATTTATAATTTCTCGTTGTAGCCTTGACAAATCATATTTTCGAATAAAATGTATGTTTCAGAAAAGAGGCCGTCATGTCGCAAGGGTTATGTAAACGTAACGGCTATGGATATGATTCCCACTCTCTTTTTACTGTACAGCAGATTAAGAGAAAATTCAGTGTCAAAATATTTCGCTATCCACTTTTCGGAAATTAACGCCGCGCTTTGTATAGCCAGAATGTGGAGAGTGAAGTCAATAATTTCCTCAAGTGGAAATCGAAGCCGGAGTTACGTTTACAGTCAAACACTAACCCCAGTGATAGCCACAATTTAAAGTATAATTTACTTTAAATTGTTGCTGTCACGGCCATTCTTTTCATTGAAAATATAATGAAATATTATAACAGAATCGTGAAAAAAAATGTAATTAATTAATCAATCAGCTTCACACTGTATCCCACACACAGTGTAACTGATATCTCAAACATCTTTGAATATATTATTTAATATAATAATGCCTTGGCTCGTGATGTGTCTAGTGGTTAGAACCGTTTATAGTTGTGATCGTGAAGAACCCAAAATCTTTTAGAGATTCAGAGGTAACAGTGTTAAGAATTTTATATTATGCCATTAGAAGGTATCGCTTTAATAAGATATTTGCCATCAGAAGTTGTTCTTGTGTCAGTTATTTAGATAACTGGAAACTCGACAATATGACATTGTCATAACTCGAAGCTCGTCCGAAGAAAAGCCAAGAGCGCGTCCTATCTTCCTCTCCACTATAACTGCGAACTAGTTATAATAAAAGGAAGAAAGAGTACGGGCACCGCCCCGCCCCTACACCGTGAGTTCCGACCAGACCGTGGCTTTACAGTCATCGTTGAACCCTCCGAGACGTTTGTGTGTGATCTTTCCGAAGGTACTTGTTACGCTTGTTTATATTAAGATTGTATTAGAATGGTGATTCGTGATGTTGATTGATTTGTGAGATCAATATAAGTCGTTGGAACGAACGCACTACCGCAAGGCGGCCGATATGTTAAATAAACGCACGGCACACACCCCACAGTCGTGTCTCGAACCGTAGGCGGACACTACTACATACACCAGAGTTCCAGGACATAAAATAGCACCACACACCCGTATGAGACAGGCGGACACTACTACATACACCGGAGCTGGGACATAAAATAGCACCACACACCTACTAGTCGTATACCAAGTCGTAGAAGTGGTATATAATATGTCAATGACCAACGCCATACAAGCACAGCTTACGTATCGCGAGCGTACTGCGAGACGGCATCAGCCACGACATAGTTAATGTCGCTATAACAGTTCGCATAAGCCCATCACGTCAGCTTCCGCGACGTCAAGCAACATTCAATATCATAATATTGGTCAAAGATCACTTGGATCCACAATATGTGTCGCCCCTACACATATATTGCCTTTATAAGAAATTCGATCCTAAAAGATCGTGCCATCATAGGCTTCGAATTATTATATTATATTTATAATATACTTGGTACGAGTCTTTATGTGCATCATATTTATTAGTACCGTAGTACTTAAGAGTTCGACTCGACCGCTGCCTTCCAGCATCACCACCACCTATATAGACAGAACGACGGTCGCGACACTCGGGACGACAATACACGAACTCGTCTCGATTAATATTTTATTAAAAATATAGTTTGTATTATTCATAATTAACTTTGTTGTTTATGTATATTGCCATGCATATTTTATTTTATTTATTTATTTTTAACTTATACTCAAGGTACATACTGTTACAACAGCAGGGTAGGTAGAAGGAAGCTAGTGTTAAGGCACTCCTTCCTCCACTCCCACTTGAGTGGCGAAACTAAACGCCACGCTTTTCTTCGACACCAGAGCTCAGAAATGAAAATATAAATTTAAATAAATATTTTGTTTCCTCGAGTGGCGATCGAACCCACAACCAGTCGTATTGCAACCTTTCGCATTCACACACTTGTGCCCCTGCGCCACGACTGGCCTCCCATAAGTCAAAAAATGAGTACTTTCCTATATAAATAAAGAATCTGTGCTATAATATAAAAAGGAACAAAATCATGCAAAGTTTAATATCACAAAGCGATTTGAAGCGCTTGAAAAATGGTATAAATTTTGTGAGTCGTAAAGTGAATGCTTTTTCATCGTTATTTATACATCGTCTTTACAGTTTTGAAACAAAATTAAGCTGATTTATTTATTGTGCCTGGCGGCTAATAAAAGTTTTTTTGCATCTATTTTACTTATAATGGAAATAGTATTTGGAAGATAGAGCGCGGGGCTGAGTTCCAGCTTTCGATTGACGAAATTTTATATCTCGAAAATTACGTGGAAAGGAAATACTAGGTTTAGTCTATAAGTCTGTCTTTAACGCGGCTATGCGTCAAAAATCATGAAGAAGGTTTTTTTTATTTTTTTTATGGAAAAGGACAAGGCAAACGAGCGTTCGAGTCACTTGATGGTAAGTGACCACCGCCGCCCACGACCCCGTGCAACACCAGAGGAGCTACAGGTGCGTTGTCGGCATATAAGGGGGATTGGGCGCCGGAGCCCAGCATTACCTGATGTGAAACGCAGTGGCATAAAGCCACTAATTACTACTAAGCCAATTTTAAATGCCAGGGGTGCCATTGCTGGCGACGTGACTCTACTACACATACTTTAGTTATTTACGACATAGTTTACGACACCACCAGTACCAGGATGATCCTATTCTAGGCCGGGATCACACGACGCAAAATATAGCATAAGATTACTCCATTCAATATCTAAACATGAATCCTTACTTGTATTGTTAACAATATCATCCAAATTACGATGTCTGATATTCACTGAGCTATAAAGTAGCTTCAAAGACATACTCCCTCTCATATACATTTCATATAAAAATTCTTTTGAAACAGAAAATTATTAAATATTTATTATTCATGAAAAATACTTTTTTATACTCAATTTTTTTTTTCGTTTTCACGCCGTTTCCTGTAAGACAAGTAAGGCAGAGTCAACTTATTATAGTATCACGACGCTTCATTTTCTGCTTTTCGTTCTTATATTCAAAGTGCTACGTGCAGACGGTAATTCAACATCATATACTTTGTCTACCGGAACTAGGAAATAAAAGTAATTCAAGCCCTCAAATGTCAGTTGAACTTACAACCGCCGGGTTTACGGTCAGAAGTTAAGCTGCTGCGCCATTAAGGTCTTGGTATGTCATTATCAGTTATAAGATATTAATATTGATACAAGAAAGCAAAATAATAATATCAAGGCTCAAAAGCTACATGGCTGTCGTGGCGCAGGGATACGGCGACTGCTTGTAAACGGGACTGATGTGGCTCCACCACCTATGGGACCACTCCCATCATTCATGAGACAAAATGCGACGTTGTAGCATCACTCAACACAACAAAAATTCGGCGTTGTTCGAGTAACGAATTGTTTTCACACTGGGTTCCATTTACCTAACCTGCTTTATGGGGGATACAGCGTGAAACTAAATAAAGCCGACACTAAATAAAGTCGTAGTAAAATAAGCCGAAAGTGGAGAGCGGAGTGTCATAACACTAAGCTTCCTCTGCCTACCCTGCTACACGCGGGATTAGGTGAAGTAGAAATAAATACTAAAATAGTATTATACGACTGAGTGATTTCATTGATTCAAATTTCTTTGACATCTTAAGTCTAAGAGCTTTTTAAGGAGACAAATTATCTCCATTTCTTTCTAAGTGCAACTTTAACTTACAATATAGGCATAATAATATATAGCGGTCACATTTTATTATATTGTAATATTTTTTACCTATTCGAGTACTTATTAAAACTTCTGTTATTTAGTAGTTCTGTAGCAGACAGACTTTTCACAAGGAACTGATATAGTGGAGTCTAGCAGTGCTTAACGTTAAACTATTGGACTAAGAAAGTTGAAATTTTGCATATAGGTAGGTTAAGGAGTGTAGGGAAGCAAGAAGAGAAATTTTTTTAAAATTCCTACGGAAACTGGAAAAACTGAGATTTTCTATTTTACTTGTTTCACGAAAACAGAATTGAAGTCTGTTTTTCAAAAACAGTTAGAAAAATTACGTTGAAATAAATATTATAGAACCAAATTTAATATTATATACATATCTCTACTATAGATTCAGAGTCTTTTTCAGTCCGTTAAAAACTTTCCGTTAAACCGCTAAATTCTGGAAGCATTTTTAAATTTCAGAATTGAACTCCGTGTTTTTCCTCTTTAACGAAGTAAGAAAATGAAATTATTAAATATTTAATTTCCTCGAGTGGGAATCGAACCCACAAGCGTTACGTTTACAGTCACACGTATCTGCGTCACGACTGGCCTCCTTATATTGTAGTTAATGTTACAAATGTGTTTTGAAAGTTAAGTTAAAACAGCAGTTATATTCGTAATTTGGCAACATTGTATGCAAAATGGTATTATTATAATATTTTCTGTACTTAATGTAATGTTAAAAGTTTTAGCAAAATAGTAATACAACCAAATATCCGTCGTGGCTCAATGTCACTTCGTGTGATTGTAATTGTGATGGCTGTGGCTTCGATTCCTACTTAGGGGAATATATTATTTTCAATATTTTACTCTAGTAAAAAGACAAAGCGCCACATGGAATCCCACCATTTTACATGTTGTCTCGAAAATTTAATGAAAAATGGGGAACGGATTGCCTGACCACTACCACCACGGATTGCACACACACACACAGGTCCACTTTGTCTATCTTGCTGTATGTGGGTTACTGTGTGAAGATGAAAAAAAAGGACCTAGTGTTAAGTCCATCCATGTTTTATCTACGTTCTCCACTTTCCACTTGAGGTCGAGCCATTTCGAGTTGAGTGCTTAAACTCAACGCCGCCCTTTGTTCGTCCACAAGGGAAGGAAATAAATATAATCTATTACTCTGAGTGGGGACAGAATCCGGTGCTATTCTACTGCGCCACAATGGCTTCGAAAAACAATTATACAGTAATTATTTCAAGCAACGCTATGTCTGATAATATAAGAAAATAAAAATAATTTTCATTTGATTTCTTTTTTTCATTACTTTACAATCTTTATAAGACTTTTTAAAAAAAAATATTGTCGAGAGCCTGAATAAAACGATATAATCGTAGCATTAAAATTATGAATGATATTTACTTCTATAATAGTTTTAAATCTAGAAGTAAGCAGCGTAGCGTTAAGCTTCCCTGTTCTCTGTTCTACCAGATCTGGGACAAAAAAAATCGGGGATTGAACCTACAACCATCGACGACTATCGTGTATTCTAATAAGTATCAATTAATAAAATGAAAACATTGCGTACTGTATATAAATATTTACGGAAATAATATACACGACTTAAGGTACAAATCGAGACAAGATTGTAATCTTATAAATAGAATCAACCTCTCCGTATTCTACTTGAGCGAGCACATTAGAAATTTCCAGTTGCGTAACCAAAGAATGTAATGATGTTATACTATAATACGACTTTTCGTTGCTCGTAGATCGTTGTGGTTGTTGTGTTGAGGACTATAATTTATACTAGGGTCCGATAGATAAAAATAATATGTAAAATATCTTAGCAAAAATAGTTGCTAAGATTTACTTTATTTATTTATTTTAATAATAAACAAATAAAAACATATATGGGGCCAATCGTAGCGCAGGGGCACAAAGTGTGACTGTAAAATCGACTGGATGTGGGTTCGATCCCCACTCGGGGAAATGAAATATTTATCTACATTTATATTTTCATTTCTTCGGTCTAGTGTCGAGGCAAAGTGCAGTGTTGAGTGCCGCCACTCAACACGCAATGCCTCCAGAACTTGGCGGAGTGTCTTAGCACTAGATGCCCTCTGCTTACCCTGCTGTGTGCGGGATACAGCGTGAAGCTGACTCTTTTTTAAAAACATATATCTGGACTGCGGCTATGGGACTCACTTCCTAAGTCTATATTGACAGGCAATCCGTCTTTTAATACTTTAAAAATCATAATTAAACAACATTTTCTTAACATCAATTATGTTTTTTTGTATTTCGCTTTGTCTTTCTTCTTCTTTTTGTTTATAATTTAATTTTTTCTTTTTCAACTTTTTTATGTTATTGTATATATATTTATATTTTTATAGCCAGCCATATATTTATATAGCCAGTTTTTTATAATTTTGCCAGTCGTGGCGCAGTGGCACAAAGGTCAATTGTAAAACCGACTGGTTGTTGCACTCGAGGAGATGAAATATTTACTTAAATTTCCATTTCTTCGCTCTGGTGTCGAGACAAAGCGCGGCGTTGAGTTCTGCCACTCAACACGCAATGGCTCCAGAATTCGGCAGAAAGTGGGGAATGAAGTGTCTTAACACTAGGTTCCCTCTGCCTATCCTGCTGTGTGCGGGAAACATTGTGAATTATTTTATGATTGATTTATTTTATTTATATATTTATGTAGGTATAACTATATTGACTAATATTAAGTATATCTATATGTAGGTTTATTATTATTAACCTAATATTGAATTAAACACTGGTGGAGATCTCTATTAGAGATAAGTTATCTGTTATCTTTCTGTTATTATATGTTTTCTTTACTTTCTTTCTTGTCTGATACATAAATAAATGAAAAAAATAAGACAAGACGCTCCATTGTATTATGCCAGTCTACATTAAATCTCACAATCAAAACGGTGTGTCTAAGTTGTATTTATGTAAAATTTTAAAGCTCACATTACAAAGCGAAATTGAATGTTTTTATGAAATTTTGAGAGGCTTTAAGCCACAAGGGCTTAAAACAAACACACACTACATTTATATTTATCTTTGTAGGTATGTATACATATATATAAAACTCTTCCGGTACTGACTTAACTTAGTAAATAAATAAAAAATTTTGTGAAATATATACATAGTGTATTGTATCAAATTGAGACCCTCGTGACGCAGGGGCACAAGCGTGCAATTGTAAACGCGACGGTCGAGGGTTCGATTCCCACTTGGGGGAATGAAATATTTCATATTTTCTTTTCCTCGCTATGGTGCCTAGTCAAAGCGCGGCGTTGACTTCGGCCACTTAATATATAATGCAATATATAGTGAAGAAATGGAAATATGAAAATTTTCATTTTGTCGCGTGGGAATCGAACCCACAACCTGTCGCGTTTACAGTCAAACGCTTCTGCCGATGCTGATTCTATATTATACTAATAAATTTCTAATTTTATTTCTACTATAAGTTCTTACTCGTGAAATTTCATTATAACAGGTTATGGGGGAATACCCTATACTAAAAGGAACTCAACGCCGTCCTGTGCCTTATTTTTTGATTAATATCGCCACATTGGCTTAAATAAATAATTTATACAATACCATTATAGAAATAAACAAGAAACATTTTCAATTTGAAGACCGCATCGCATAGCAAAATAACTGTTGTCGTTCATATATGGGTGCATCGATACGCTTCGTATGTCCCAGTTTGTTATTTGTACTGTTAAAATAAAGTAGAAAAGCAAGATGGGGATTCTTTAAAATAAACTTACGGATATTGGAAAATGGAATAGATTGTGTTTTGTCTTTTGTTATCTCATTTCTTTTTTTGCAAGGCAAAGACAATTCTAGCTAAGACTCATAAAAAAATTGCGGAACTTAACGTCGCTTTTTTCTATATACACATAATTTTCTCTCAATTATATCGAATCTGTAATCGTTGTGTGTGCATTTGTGCAGTTATATACTTACCAACTATAACACGGTAGTTTCACATATCTACTTTAATTGATTAAATACAAACATAAACAAATAAAATATATAGTCTATAATAGATTTTACCTTTTACCAAAATTCATAATTGCGAAACATAATTATAAGTTAGTAATTCACCCTCATATTTTTTTTTCTTGCTTTACAACTAAACGATCACGACAATAAGGCTCATCCCGTCCTCTACCTTCCAAAAGGAAGTGCAGTGATTATGGGTTACGCCCGGTTTCCACCGCAAAAGAGAAATGAGCGGGTAATGCTTAGGCGGAACGGACTCCTTCTAAATAGGTTTACATTGCCTCAAACAAATAGTTTTGTATTTTGTAATTACTTCGCTCCACCCTCGAGGTCAGTCGTGGCGCAGGGGCACAAAGTGTGACTGTAAACGAGACTGGTTGTGGGTTAGATCCCCACTCGAGGAGATGAAATATTTACTTAAATTTATATATACATTTCTTCGCTCTGATGTCGGCAAAGACAAAGCGCGGCGTTTAGTTCTGCCTCTCAACACGCAATGCCTCCAGAATTCGGCAGAAAGTGGGGAACGAAGTGTCTTAACACTAGGTTCCTTCTAACTACCCTGCTGTGTGCGGGATACACGTGAAGCTGATGATTGATTACTTCGCTCCACTCTCTAGAACTGAGCGGGCTTATTTCAACTCTTTCTGCTCGCTCGGTCCTTTCCGCGTGTCTATTTATTAGTGGTAATACAAGTATACAACTTACTCTTGCATCGTGGATTGCGTGGAATATTTTTATTTTGAATTCATTGGACTCCCTTGGAGAAATCGGGGATTAGAACTCAACCTGGGGGTTTTTTTATTTTGTTATTTCTTTGATTTTTTAAGAAAAAAATGGCATTGAACGTTCGATGCCTAAAATAATGGAAATTAGAAGATTAAAAAAGACAGCTTCACGCTATATCCCGCATATAGCAGGGTAGGCCAGAGGGAAATAGTGTTATCTATATCCGAGATCTGGAGGTATTGCGTGTTGAGTGGCAGAACTCAACGCCGCGCTTTGCCTCGACACCAGAGCGAAGAAATGAAAATATAAATGTAAGTAAATATTTCATTTCCTCGAGTGGGGATCGAACCCACAACCAGTCGATTTTACAGTCACATTTTTTGCCACTGCGCCACGACTGGCCTCAAAAAAATTTACTAAATTAGAAAATAATGTGTCTTAATACTGTCGACCCTTTTACCAGTATATGCAGCGGAACCTAAGAACTGTAAAATATTGTTCTTATATGTTCATTTCGAAACAACTTTAAAGCTTTCTTAAATAACATATTAATATATTATATAATATAATCTTCTTAAAAGTTTTGAGTATCATACTTAATATTATATTTTAATATCAAAGTATCGCTTAAAGTACTTAAACTTAGCTTAAGCTGGATTTAAAAGATAAGTTACTTCTTGTTCAACAACTCAAGTGGTTCCCGTGGGTGGCTGTAATCATTAACATCACAAATATATAGCTTTCTTTCATATATAGGTAATATATCTATTATATGTACATACGTATTATGTATATTGTTTTTTTCATCTCTTCGCTGTGGTAACAAAGCAAAGCGCAGCGTTGAGTTCCGCCACTATATACGTAAGGTCTGGAATTCCAGTGAATAGTAGAGAATTAAATTTCTAAATTTCTTATATGCGGGATAAAGCTTGAAGTTCTGACTGCCTACAGCTGTATGCGGGATAGAAAGTGAAACTATATTGCTAGATGAATGATTCTCTCCAACATACATATTCATATATAAAATACAAAAAAAAAAATACGTGACAATCAGACACTAAGGAAAGATTTTTATCAAAACGTAGAAAAAAAATTAAACGCGGACAGTTCGGGATTTCTTGCCAGGTAAGAGCTGGGGAATAAAATTAAAAAAAACATGCACAAAATGGGGTTGAACCCACAACTATCGTTTTCAATTTTTTTTGTCAGACACTGTCTCAATGGCGTTCTAATGACATTTTACAGGTTTTGCGTGTTAGCTGTCGAAAATGGTTGTGAACGAACAAATATTTTTCACAAAAAATTCGGACTTTTTTCACCCACTCCAGCGGCTTTGAAGTTTTGTCATAGAGCACTCGATTCCACTGGTTTGATATAACGGCGTCGAGTTTAACAAATATTGAAAATATTTGCTCTACAAATTCTTTTTGATGGCCACTTCGTTTTATTGGTAAAAATATTTATATGCCAGTCGTGGCGCAGCGGCACGAGGTGTGACTATAAAACCGACTGGTTGTGGGTTCGATCCCCACTCGAAGAGATGAAATATTTACTTAAATTTATATTTCCATTTCTTCGCTCTGGTGTCGAGGCAAAGCGCGGCGTTGAGTTCTGCCACTCAACACGCAATGCTTCCAGAATTTAGAAGAAAGTGAAGAACGGAGTGTCTTAACACTAACCCTCTGCCTACCCTGCTGTGTGCGAGATACAGTGTGAAGCTGATTATATTTATACGCGACAGTTTCGGATTCCATTCCCACATAGGTTAATATATTACTTAGAATTTCTCGCTCTGGTACTAGACACAGCACGGTGTTGAGTTTTACCATCGCCAAAATTGGAAGCCTCATCTATATTTATTTATCTATACTATAATAAATCTGTAGAAAAGTCGTTTCTATACATTGAAAATATTTAAAAAAAAATTAGCCACGGTGTTAAAAGATAATTAACAGAATCCATTTCCAACATTTTTGGAATTTTTGTCTGTTTGTCTGTTTATCTGCTTATGTGAACACGTATCACTTAAAAAGTACACAATAAATTTAAGTAACTTTTATACATAAAAATTACAAGTAAATCAGAGTAACTTTAAGTGTTTATTTCATTGTAATCGCTTCACTCTATCAAAAGATATAAGTATTTAAGTTTTCAAGAAGTTTATATTTGAGATAGTAGAAATCAATACAAGTAACGCTATCTATTGACAACAAATAGTAGATACTAACGAATCTTGATAACGCCAAAAACATTCTGTGGAGTTAAACACTAATTACGACAGGAGGAATATTAATCATTTTAATACTTTAGCACAACATCGTTTTCGGTTAATATAATTTTATGTTAGGTGAAATTTAACATAAAAACAGCATTATTTTACTGTCCTTAATTTTAAAGCTCAAATAGGTGGCGCTGTGAATAAAAAAAGTTATATATTTATAGTTTGGAAAGGTAACCGCTACACTCTATCAAAAAACAATGTATTTAAAGTTTTAAAGATATTTATATTTGAAAAAAAAAAATAGAAACATACGCAATGATATCTATTTCAAGAAGTTTATATTTGAGATAGTAGAAATCGATACAAGTAATCCTATCTATTGACAAAAAATAGTAGGTACTAACGATTCTTGATACTCTCTCTCATACACGTAATGCTATCTATTGACAACAAATAGTAGGTACTAACGAATCTTCATAACGCATAAAACATTCTGTGGAGTTAAACACTAATTACGACGGGAGGAACATTAATCATTTTAATACTTTAGCACAACATTTCAAAATTAATCATTTTTATACTTTAACACATCGTTTTCGGTTAATATAATTTTATGTTAGGTGAAATCTATAAATATAAAAATCAATTGCTGTTCGTTAGTCTCGCTAAAACTCGAGAACAGCTGAACCGATTTGGCTAATTTTGATTTTGAACTTATTTTGGAAGTCCAGGGAAGGTTTAAAAGGTGAGTAAATATGAAAAAAATGTTAGGAATATAGTAAAAACAACAATTTCGTTTTCCCATAGAAATATATTCCTACATATCAAACAGGTAAACACTATATTTAATTTGGGTAACAGATTATTTTTAAGTCTTTATCTTAAGTTTTGTTGCAAATAAAATTTATGAACGCAATCATAATATTTCACATTTGAACACTAACAAATATAATTTGATATTCAAATCATCATAATGTCGATCCATTCGTCTTAAGACAGAGAGTGCATCCTTTTACCTTTGTGAGTGTCGGTTACCGCTACGTGCGTGAGAATTTTCTTTACTTCGGTGATCCTTTGGGATAGTGATATTTCAAGTTCCGTAGTATTTTTCTTTGTTCTTATTTTTTCATAGTGACATTTTACCGCTTAGTGAGCGAGAACTTTTTTCAATTTGAATAATTGCAATTTACGATGCCGAGAAGAAGTCGACTTGACTTAGGCTGTCGTAGTCAAACAAATGTGCGAAGAGTTACCTCACGTACTAACCGCACTGATGATCAGGGAGAAAAAAAATAGCCATATTGGTATGTCAGAATTGCGTTCTTCGGTGAGTGACAATGAAGTAAATAGGCTTAGAATGCAACGAGTTCCTGCACATCAAACACAATAACAGCGTGCACGTCATATTAAAATTGAGCGCTCCCGCAGACGCAGTGCCCCTGTGGTCCTGGTACGACCTGCGTTCTACTATGATCCGGCAATAGACTATTGTGCCGACAAATCGGTAACAAATGGGGAAATGACAATGATTTTTAAACAATGGGTAAATCGTTAAAATACAGTGGTGGATCTACTTGATTGTGTTGTGCTAGAGGCAAAGTAAAATTGCCACAATTAGTCCCACCACCAGATCCCTTACGCTCTTTAGTTTCTGGGATGCGAAATGATTCTTAACACTCTTCTTTTCTTGGCCAACATTTAAAAATATAATAGCTATATCCAGATGACAGCGTTTGGCATAACACATATTATACAGGACAATTTCATGCCCACTTTCAAGGTAGTATAGCTTAATAGTTTTTATAATATTAAAGTTTGTATTAAAATATATATCACAAATAATTACTTAACAAATCTTTAAAAATTACAGATACAAGGACAAATTTATCATTTACTGAGAGCGCTGTTACCAATATCAGATGCAGATCATCAATTTTTACAAATTTATTTTAAGGATAATTCAGACGCGGAAGTTGATAAGCATTTTGTTTACAATCTAACAGTGAAGAGAACCATTGTCCAAGAATTACAAATGTTACTTCGTATGTGAAGGATGAGGCAATATCTTAAGAAGAGCTTCCATAACAACCATATTCAAGCCTAACAAGAAAGTGAGCCAATTCTTGAGACCAGTGAAAAGTAATTATCCTTTACAGTGTGCAGGTGTATACAAACTAGATTGTGGCTTATCTTACATCGGTCAAACAAAGACAAGCATCGGTGTTAGAGTGAAGGAACACATCTCCGATATCAAGAATGGGCATGTATCGAAGTCAGCTGTGTGTGAGTACACTGTGGGTAAACCCAGCCACTACATAAGGTTTGATAATCCCCAAATCCTCGCTAAGGAACACATATACATTCCTAGAAATATCCGCGAGGCTATTAAAATACAAAAACATCCTAATTTTAATAGAGAGTTGAAATGGCTGGAAACTTTCTACCACCTGGGACCCACTCATAAAATATTTGAAGTCTCAAACTCACCATACCAGAGATTTATCCGGTTAAAATAGTTTAATTTAAAACATCAAGTGTGCATTATTATTAATCTTTCTTTTGTTACTTCAAACAATAAAAAAATAGGTTTTTCATTTATCGATTGAGGCAGTACGAAGTTTGCCGGTTCAGCTAGTTCATAATAAAACTTATTATAGCTACTTGTAAAATATATGAATAATATATGGCAGTATTGCGTTAATTCAAAAGTTACAAAATCTCTTGGGAATTAAATATGTCTTAGTTAAGCTTTGAAATGGGTAAATGTTGTCAAACATTCTAGTAACTTCAAATATTTTAGTTATTATAAAGGGAGTCACAATAGCAACAAGGTGCGGGGCGCACCAACATTAAATGAATTCAGCAGAGTGTTAAAACACTTCATTCTCTGATATCTCCAAAAGTATGTATTGTGATGATGTACTGTAAAGTATAATTTTAATCTAAATAAAATGTCGAAGATGACTATTTTAATCACATTTATATTATTATTATTTTTTAGCTTTCCCCAATAGCCTCAACAGGATAGCCAGAGAGAACGTGGTGCCTAGCACTACCACTCAATTTCCTTCATATTTTTTTGCCATTTTGTCATCACTCATTCATTCTACATGCTCAAATTGCCTCAGTGTGTTGTTCTTCATTTTCGCCACGACGTTCTTGCTAGTGGCTGCCGTTCTTTGTATCCCTACATATCCTACAAAGATGTCCACAGATTTTTTCTTATTCATTTTTCTTCTGTTATACTCACGATTCGCTGTAGTATAACAGTGTTGGTATCAACACTGCTTTGAGGTACACCAAACATGCAGCTGTTGTTTTAATACCTTAGAGCATCCTTGACATGCTGAATAGAGCTGAGGATACTGGCGCACTTCAAGAATACTCTTGTTATCCCCACCTTAAAACGCAACAAAACCAGCCTCCAGGTGGTCGCCTTGTATTCTACTGCAATCTTGGTCTCAGTCACATCTCAGTCAAACAACATTCAGATCTCATTTATCCATCACATCTAATAATTCATTCATCTTCTGTTCCATTCCTCCTCTATTATTCCACGTAGCTACTTGTAGCGCCACGCTCCATTTTCCGCCGTTCTAGATATAGCGTGTTGGGCAGTGGTCCGCAACGCCGCATTCGTCACCACTTGGCATACCAGTGGCGACGCACTGGTGCGCGGCGTTCTCGTAAGGTACACGTGGCAGATAGAATTTTGCAGCCTTCAATATGGCTGGTAGGGGCCTTCCATCGTAGACCTATATTTATTTTGTTTTTTTTTTATTTAATTGTATATTTATCTTTTTTTTCAACTTCACGCTGTGCTCCGCACACCGCAGAGTACGCAGAGGGAACCTAGTGTTAAGACACTCCGTTCTCCCTTTTACGCCGAATTTTAGAGTCATTCCTGAGTAGCGGAACTCAACGCCATGCTTTGCCTCGACTCCAGAGCAAAGAAATGAAAATATAAATTTAAATAAATATTTCATTTCCTCGAGTGGGGATCAAGCCCCACAACCTGTCGCGTTTACTGTCAGATTTTGTGCACCTGCGCCTTTTATTTATCTTGATATGGATTAATACCAAATTATGGAAAGGACATTAATGATAACCTGATAAATTTAATTAAAAAATATTAATATGGTTTCAATCCTCAGAGGTTAACATATGATATCGTACTCTTTTATAGGATTTTTAGAGGCAATGTTTTCGTAGAACATTGTTATTATGTAGCACATAAGGTTGAGCCGGTGGTTCAGAAATATATAAATATTGTCGTCCTGGTGTCGGCGTTGAGTTCCGCCACTCAACATGCAATGCCTCCAGAACTCGGCAGAAAGTTGGGAACGAAACGGAACTCCTCTGTCTTACCTGATACGTGCGGGATACAGCGTGTAGTTGATTTTTTTTAATCAGCTCTTAAGGTGGAACTGTAGGAAAGAAAATCGAAAAGAAAAAATACATACTCTTTTAAATCATTGTGTTTTTATCTAATATTTAGGCCTCTATTAAGAGGATGCAGAGGGAACTTGGGAACCTGGTGTTAAGACACCCCGTTCCTCATTAAGATACTTTTCTTTTATTTCATAATTATATATTCCTGTAACCGTAAAATTAAGAAGAAAACATGATTTTTTTTTCTTACGTCATTTATAAATGTTCATTGAATTCCCAAGTTTACATGTACAAGTTTAAATGTACAAGTACTTATTTTTATATTTAAAGTAATCAAAGATGTTTGAAAAGATACGTTTTTTGTAAAAAATAAAACCGTTAAGGAAAAACGAAAGATACTTGAGAGGTTTCCACGCCGCGCTTTATATTTAAATGCTTTGTATGTAAATTTAAATAGGTCTTTAAAGTATGGAGGGTAAATAACTATTCAAAAATAATAAAATGAGCATTTACTGTAATGATAATGACTATCATATATCTTTTTTTTAGTTTCAAGTCGATCCTGCACAGAGCAGGTAAGGCAGAAGGAACCTGTGAACATAGTGTTTAGATCTTCGTTCCCATTAAGACACTGCTGTTCCTTACTTTCTGCCGATATCTGAAGGCATTGCGTGTTGAGTATTTTTATATATTTTTAATATGTGACTTCGATCTCCAATGAAGACAATGAATTATTATTTATTAACATTGATATTTCTTCGCTCTGGCACCAAGGCAAAAACCCGGCGTTATGTTCCGCCACTTAACACGCAATGCCTCGAAAAATTCGGCGGAAAGTGGAGAACGGAATGTTTTAACCCTAGGTTCCTCTGTCTACCCTGCTGTATGTGGGATATAGCGTGAATATAGGGATATAGCGCGAAGTTTTAAGTTATTTTTTAAATGTAGTTACTAGGTACAAAGGTGACGGATTTAATTGTCTATAATGGGTGGAAATGTCAGACGCAGTTACGCATAGATACCAATAACGTAAGCACATACTACTACAAAAATAGTACTAAAGGTTAATCAACTTTGGCCTTTGCCGCCAATACCTACGACTCGATTTCGGAATGAGGCGTATGCGGCGGTTTCCCTTTGATAGGTTTATGTGTGCGTGCGTCGTTCTTGAAAAACGGCGTTTTATATCACAACAATAATTTTATTATTTATTTTGTTTGAAAAATCACTTTTTCATTTTTGAGAAAAAAAAATTGTATTAGGCTTTTATAAAGTAGTTAAAACTGTGGTTTCATTTGTGGACACTTCCACCTGTAGAAAACTCATCCCTTGCTAAGTGATTGACAGACGGCGTAGGATTATGGAAGTATCCTTTTGAAGTGAAGGGGAATACTGAGACACCACAGTTTTAACTACTTTATAAAAGCCTAATATAAATCANCAAATTCGAGACATTGCGTGTTAAGTGGCGAAGCTTAACGCCGCACCAGGCGAGGTCGTAAGAATAATTCATTACTCCTAATAGAAGTTGAAGTCACGTGCAATCAACAAATGCTTACAGTCGGCCACTGGTCCACTGTGTAACGGCGCGGGCGGTGTTCAATTAAAAAAGTGCAATTATGTCGTTGTTGCACCAATTGAGTGGTGTGGCAAACTCTGCGTTCCTTCTTTTTTATAATTATTCTTTATATCTATAATTATTATATATACTTATAACACCACAATTTATTACTAGATTTTTCAATAAAAAACAAATTGTCTTAATACTCTATTCTGCCAATTGTTATTTTAATATATAAATTTTATACTTGAAGCGGGCTTATGATAAATGTGCTGTAATAAATCTTAAATAACCCACAAAATCTATTAATACTTACAAAACACCAGCTTAAGAAAGAACAGAAAATAAATGGGTTCCTCGTATATTTTTTCTCATGCTAAAAATAGAATTCGTTATAATCTACGTAATAATAAATCCCAAACAGAACACTACACAGTATCCTCATCCAGTATCACCATCTGTCACTTTTAATAACTAATTAGTCAATATTGATATAATCCGTCGATTCATTCATCGAAGTGCCTTTTGGGTCATAAGTAATTAATCATACTCATTTTATATTTATTTGGCACATGTATGTTCTTATATTACATATTTGGGGGTTATTTCTTGATGCAATTATTAAGTCAATTTTCAGAGTAAATTATTTGTTAGTAAAATTTCTGGGGTGGGCACGTATCACCTTGCCCTTGTTATTCCCAAGCCCATGGGCACAACGTTAAACACCTTACTGAAGACTAGACGATTGTTGATTTCATTCCATTTTATTTGATTTTGATGAATGAATTATTTTAATCTTGAGTTCCACCATTCAACACGCAATTTCTCTAAAATTAGTAGAAAAGTGGAAATCGAAGCGCCTTTAACACTAGGTCCGTCTGCCCATCACGGGTGATCTGTGAAGTGATGGTGTGAAGGTGAAAAAAAGTTATAAATACTTCGTCATCATTGTCAAGTAATTAGAATAGAGAAGAAAAAAACTCCTTAATTTTTTAAGGACTTTGTTTATTTTTAATACTATATATATATATATATATATATATATATATATATATATATATATATGTATATATATATATATATACTTTCTTACTATATTTATATATATAATACTTTCGTTAAATTTATAAATATCTGAACTTACTGATATTAAATTAAGCTGTCGCCCTTGGATACTGTCCAAGCGCTGTAGCCAGTTAAGCTGTATATGAAAAGTAATGAAATATTTGTTTCTTATGTCAGATTTATGAAAATTTATGGATTTGTTATTTTTATGTGTTTTTTTACTTCACTTTTGAAGGCCGAGGATACAATAGTATTTAAACACTACTTCCCTCACGCATCAAATTTTCGGGCCTTTGCGTGTTGAGTGGTGAAATTCAAAGCACTTTTTGTATTGCTGCAAGAACGATAAAATGAAATCTTTCCTTCGAGTGGAAATCAAACCCACAACCATCGTATTTTCAGACATGCTGGGCTGCTCTATCACAGCCGCCGGGAATTATGTTCGGTTATAATCTAATAAAACCATAGTATATCTTGAGGCCAGTGGTTGTGGGTTCAATTCCAATTCGTGGAAAAGGAATATTTAAATATTGGTCAATTAGGTAAACATTATATCTACAAAATATATTTGCTAATTAAGCTCTACAGCTAATTGCACAACTTTTCAAATGACATATTCATATATTTAAATACATTTCATAAAATGACCTTGTAACATTTGCAACCGTATTAAGAGCTCTTAATGAGAAAATTGTATAATTTTTATATTATTTTTTTTATTAAGGTTAAAAATAATTTTCGTTGAAGTGTAATTTATTTTTTCTTGTACTATCACGTTGGATGTAGGTTCTAATCCTAGTGTTTATTGTAATATTTTCTTGTGAATAAAACAATTTATATAAGTTATAGTCTTTCTAATTTGGCAAATGAATAATGAACTGATGTATATTTAAAGTCTATATAATTTTTACAATCAAAATGAAATAAAATTATAAATCTAAAAATAAATCATAATATTTTTAATTTAATTTATAATCAACATTACTTTACACTTTTGTTTGTAATTAGCTTCACACTGTATCCTGTACATAGCAGAGTAGGCAGACGGAACTTCGGAACCTAGTCCTAAGACACTCTACGGAGTATTTTGGGCGGCCCATTAAGACACTTCCATTTCACACTAACGCTGAGCTTTGTAGTTGCGTTCCTCTGCTTGAGAGGGGAACGCCAGGGTCAATTGTCGTCTTATGAGGCTGCGGCCTACACTTGAGAAGTCAATAATAATATTATAAAACCAAAAAAAAACCAAGTAACTGCACCACAACCAACATGGTTGTCGACCACCAACCCGAAAGAGCATATAACATTCAAACTATGATGAGGCAATAATCTGTGGCATGTGATATAGTAAAAAAAAACCTACACTTGAGGCCGACTAACTTATTTTCATAACCGAGTACTACACGACGGTACACCACTACACACACGATCGGTCTCTTTCGGGTGGAGAGTTTTTTTCGGTTCTGAAAATAAAGAAAAACATCAAATGTAATATTGTCAACTTCATTTCACAATTAAAAATATATATACGAGAATGCAACACATTTTATGTTGGATTTCTGCAAAGGTCACGTCAGTATTATAAGCACGTAACAGTAAATATTTTTATTAATCCAAATGGAGTTCGTTGGCTGCTCTTTTTGTAAATTAACTTTGTAAAGAAATGGAATTTTATTTAGAATAGATATTTATTATATAAAGCGAATTATGTGGAATAATGTGCACTGGAAGCAAACGCGATGATAGAGGATTTAATTCTAAAAAATATATAATAAACGAATTCTGGGTGACAGCGTAAAGTGGAATGTCTTAACATGCTTTTTTCTACCTGCCTTACCTTGTGAGAAGAGGTGTAAATCTAAAAAAAATTAACGCCCGCCGAAACGGAGGGCTGTTATAAATTAATTATGAAATATATTTCTTTGTGCGTTTGTATTTTTGTGTGTTATCATTTCATATAATAAAATATTATCATTTATAAAAAAATCTTTAACATTATGAATAACAAAATACTTTATATCTTCGCTGTTCTAAAAAACATTATTTTAACCAATGTTCACATTAAGAAATAAACAAATAATTGAACTATGAACAATTTCTATTGCTATCTTTTTAGCAGAATTGAACTTGTATCTTCAGTGGTGATTTCACTTCGAATTCTGGTGACAATGGACACCACTCAGGTGAACTCAACGCACCGCTTTACTGCATGAAATATTTAATTTCCTCGAGTGAAAATCGAACCCACACCCAGTCGCATTTACAGTCACACATTTGTACCCCTGCACCACGGATGGCCTGGTTATTTCATCGCTCTAACTGCCTTTAGAAAATAATTTCTAAAGGCAGTTAAATCAAGCAGTTGCTAGGATCACCGTTTCAACTAGCGTTTGATTGCCATTCATTCTTTTGTTCGCGGAAGATAAACGGCTGAACATTACCACAATACGAATAGGTTTTTTTTATGTATGGGTCTCGTGTGTGTAATAGTAGAGAGTATTGAAGTATTTTTTTAACTTCACGCTGTATTCGGAATATAGCCTTTTTAGGTAGACTTTTCCGCCCAATTTTTGAGGCATTGAGTGATCTTTATATAGCTTTATCTTATTTTTTTGTAGATTTATGTTTCATTGTAGGTGACGAGAATTTAACGTTAAGATATTATCGTTTCTCAGCTATAATACCTTTCGAGACATTGCGTGTTGAGTGGCAGAACTGATGCTGCACCTTGTCTTATTACCAGAGCAGAGAAATGAAAATATTTTAAACATTGTTCCGCGCCTGGTCGGTTTCCAGGAAGCGCGGGTTCGAGTCCCACTACGTTCAAATTTTTATACGTTTTCTAAATAAGTATCTATATTCTCAAGCGAGAATCAAACCCACGTTCGTCGCTTTCACAGTTAGACTTTGTGCCGCTGCTCCACGATTGCCTTCAAAATAAATATATTTAAAAAATATATTTTACAATTGTAACTTTACTTTTTTATTTATTATTCTTTATTACGTATACTCAATATCACCATTTAACGTATAGATAAGCAGAAAATCTATAATTAAACCTCTAAAACTACATACATAATAACTAGCCAGACTGGTTAAATTAAAGCTAACAATAAATTTATCCCGAAGCGAAGTTGGGGCTAATTACCTGAAATAAGGCTATTAGAATGCAATCGTAATTTAGGCGAATGTCTGACAGTTCTATCCCAAAAAGGGGAAAATATATGGATGGTAGAGTTTATTGGAATTTTGTATTTTTTATGCTTAAAGAAGATTTAATTCTTTACTTCACTTCCATCTTTGAGGCCAGTCGTGGCGTAATGGCAAAAAGTGTGACCGTAAAATCGACTGTGGGTTCGATCCCCACTCGAGGAAATAAAATATTTATTTTCATTTCTTTGCTCTGGTGTCAAGGCAAAGCGGGGCGTTAGGTTCCTAACTCAACAGGCAATGGCTCCAAAGCTTGGCGGAAAGTGGGGAACGGAGTGTCTTAACACTACGTTTCCTCTGCCTAACCGGCTGTGTGTGATAGCTGTTTTTTTTTCACTTCCACAAAAGTGATTTCAGTGAAGTGAAGAATTGATCGATCACATATTTTTTTCGGTCAATCTAGTCAAACACTACAAATAGAACTTGAAAACATATTTTTTGGCTACCGCTACTCAACACGCAATGCCACGAGAATTTGGCGCTAATTGGAGAACAGATTTTTTAGTGGGAACTCCACCTTAAGACTAGATTCCAACGTTTCACTTGGCTACCCTGCCATGTACAGAAAAAATGAGATATGAAGCCGCAATTATCCAAACCAATCTCCTTGACTCTTTAAAGTCAACGTTATATAAGCATAAAATGTAAATTAAACACAAAACTTTTACTAAACAATATTCACTTTATAATATTTAGTCTTCTTCATTAGCTTCACGCTGTATCCCACATGTAACAGGATAGGCAGAGGAAGCCTAGTCCTAAGACACTCCGCTCCCCACGGCCATTAGGTGTTGAGTAACGGAACTCAACCGCGCTTTGCCTTAACACCAGAGCGAAGAAATGTTAATATTAAATATTTCATTTCCTCGAGTGGGAATCCAATCTGCAACCTGTCGCGTCTACACATACACTTTTGCCAATGCGCCACGAGTGGCCTCAAGTATCAAATAATATTTAATAATATAAATTCACCCACAAAATATAAATAAGATAAGAATAATCCCAGCTTCATTTAATTAAACAGTATATTTCTCAGCTTTATATGCAATAATGAGCTTTTCGGTTAAAGTAGTTAATTGATTTTAGTCGATATCAATTATATCATGTTATTATTGAAATAGTGCTTAAATTAATATTTACCGGAAATTATAATAAGTTTCATTGCCTTTTACCGTTTTTTTCGCATATCAGGGTAGACAGAAGAAATGTAATGTTAAGATATTCCGTTTTTCAAGACATCACGTATTGAGTTACGTAACTCAACGTCGCGCCGTGCTTCGTCTACCAGAACAATGTAATAATAATAATTTAAATACAATCCCCCATAGTGAGAACCGCACCCACGACTATCGCACTTAGTTAAATACTTTTCTACATATAAGAAAACATAATTTTTAACGTGCTTGCTCCCTTTTCAGCTTTTTCTTTTGTAGTGAATAGAAACAATAAAAGAAGGCGGTGTTAGTGCGGTCAACATGAAATGTCATGAATTTTGGTGGAAAATGAAAAAAGGTTATGTTTTGATACTTTATTTTCTACTTTTCAGAACGAAGGTATAAATAAATCTTTTTAAATATTAAACAGTCTCTGGAAAGTAAATCGAACAAACGACCCAACCAATTCTGAAACTTAACTACCTATTTGGCGTGGCGTGGCGCAGCGGCACGAGGTGTGACTGCAAAACCGACTGGTTGTGGGTTCAATCCCCACTCGAGGAGATGAAATATTTACTTAAATTTATATTTCCATTTCTTCGCTGTGGTGTCGAGGTTAAGCGCGGCGTTGAGTTCTGCTACTCAACACGCAATGCCTCCTGAATTCGGCAGAAAGTGGGGAACGGAGTGTCTTAACACTAGGTTCCTTCTGCCTACCCTGCTGTGTGCGGGATACAGCGTGAAGCTGATTTATTTTTGCTTTTAACTACCTATTTACCTTACACAGGAATCGAATCTATTACTTACAAAGTAAATTCCATTCTGTTTCGATGCTGGTTACGTAAGTAACAAGTAATTAAAGTAAATGATATTTCGGCAAGGGCTGAGTAAAGCGCCATTCATCACGAGGCTAATCAAGAAAGAATGTTTGTTTAGAACGATAAAGTTAATGGAAGGCAATATTAGTTTGCTTTGCTGTATAATAATCTCTAATATAATAGGGTAGGCAGAGGGAAGCTGGTGTTAAAACACTTCATTTGACACTTTCCACGTCATTCACCTAAATTTTCGAGACATTGTATGTTGAATGGTGGAACTGAACGCCGCGCTTTATTTAATAGAGCGCAAAAATATAAATATCTCCCTCCAGCGGGAACCGCGTTCATTTTTATGTTTTCTCTATACTTTGTGTAGATAAAACAGTATAGAAACAAGTTTCGAATTCCTACAGTTAAAAATAATTGTCAATGATGCGGAGGGTTCCAGGAGCACTACAAGGACGCGGTATTTTTAACAGAGCGCTCCTAGTGCCCGCCCCACAGTAAAGTGGATCAGCAATTGGCTCTAAAACGCTATTCTGGTAACCTGGTGGAATAAAGAGACTGATTGGACACAGCATATTTATTTTTATCAACTAAAACATTTTTTATATACTAATTTTTAAGTCAATCGCAGGGGCGAAGGCGTTTGACTGTAAACGCGACAGGTTCGATTTCCACTCAACACGCAATGCCTGAAGAATATGGTAAAAAGGTAGGAAAAGGAAGTATCTTAATGGGAATGAAATGTTTTAATACTAATTTCTCAGGCCCTCTCTGCCTAAAATCGATACTAAAATATCTTTTTCTGAATGCCCACGTCGCATAACTCAGGCTGCATACAGAAGACATCTTAGAAAAATATAAAGGAAAATAACCACAACCGCCCACCCTAGTTTTGCAAAAGCCCTAAAATTTACGATAACATAATAACATAAGCAGTTCCTATTTAATTTAATACAAAGCCTATTCCAAACAAGCTAATTCTAGCTTTTAGAGCTCCGTACCTCAAACAAAAAAAAGGAACCATTATAGGATCTTTTTGTAGTCCGTCCGTCCATCTGTAAAGTGCATTTATCTCGAGATCGCGTGGATGTATGAATCTGAAATTAGTATCAGATGTTCGTTATTCCCTTGAAAAATCAAGCTAACTTTATGCAACCAAAAGATACCAGCGTCGATGCATCGTTTTTACTATATTTTGCTGCGTAATCAAATCGTATACGTATATAGTACTTTCCAAAAACCTACAATTATGAAATTTGTGAGAACTTAGAATCTAAATAAAGTAAATATCAGAAAAGTGAAAATTTATAGGTATTTCACAAATATTTCAAACTTATATTTGTAGCTAATTTGAAACAAAATGAGTGCATACGTCCGCAAATTTAATTTTGTGAATTTTTATAAATTGTACCTCTCGTTGACATACATTTCTGAAATTGGTACGGAACCCTCGGCATGCGAGTCTGACTCGCATTTGACCTGTTTTCTTATATATAGAAACTCGGCCCTTAACCTAATATCTGTATCAAAGGTAGTGAATTGCTTTGTAATTTTTCAGAACGATACCAATATGTCGGAGTACAAATATTTTTTTTACTTATAAAAAATACCCTACTACCCTATAAATAGTATCTACTGCTTACCCTATAAATTTGTTTGCATTTTATACATGGAAGTGAGATTAATGGGATAAAGAAAGTATCTGATTATATAGTCGAAGTTCGTCGGTTCAATTTTAATCAGGGAAAAGTCGGTTCTGCGCTTTTTAGGCGGAAAACGAAGGACCGTGTATCTTACATTTGGCTATTTAGGCCTACACTCTTTTTTAACGTAACTCAGTCCTCCATTTTACGCCGATTTAAAGAAATCCCAAAATATAATACTGCAAGTTGGCAAACCGCAGCCAGGAAATGGAAATATTTTATAATACTAAGTGGGAATGGTCTCGGCTGCCAAAGCGTGTCCCTTCAAAAACATAAATGTGAAATGAGAGTCAAGTTCAATAGTGAATAATGTTTCGTTCTTGACTTTAACAACAAAAGAATCTAGATCTGTATGAATGTACTATGTACACTTAATTCAAATATAAAAATTGACTGGATATTTTTTAAAATGTTTTTCAGGCTTTTTATAGTACTTACATTTACTGTAAGGTTGATATTGATTTTTGGTAATAGACATAGCTAAATTATATAATTGAGCTTGAACTATATCCTGAGTGAATATAGAACTTGGCACTAAAATATGTAGATCTCGATTCTTTCATCGGTGAAATCGAGGACTAATGTATTATTCGGTACTAAGTGCTTTTAACACATTTATGGTTTTGAAGAGTGAAATCTTTATATATTATGTTTTGTAAACAAATTGTTTTCTTATTAATCAATAATACATTATTTTTAGTATTACTGTTAGGCGAACCAACAAATCAGACACAAAATCCAGCTTTTACAATAAATTTATTTACACTTGTTATGTACACATATACTCTCGTAGTCACAATATTGAAATATAAATTGTAATGACAAGTTATCTTGACAATATCTTAGAACGTAATGAACATGAGTGCCGTGTCGTTTGTGCTTATATTGGAAATCCACCGGAAAAGACGCAGCACACTACCGCCACTTAATACAATCGATAATGGAAACAATATCAAATGACGTACTCGTAATTACAGTGACACCTATTACTACACTATAAGTAACTTATGCTAACAGCTCGGCCATCCTGCTAATCGCGAGTCCCTTCGCGATTTAAGATTAGTTCACAATTTTTATATGTCCTAATTTAAACAATTTTAGTTTTGTACCAACAGTTACATAACATAATTATATTTTTAGTACAAGTGAGGATATTTACAAAAACTATTAAATTGGATATATTTACATGTAAATTATACAATTTGAAATATATATTATCTTTTCAACGTAATTTATAAAATCAAAATAATTATTACATAAAACTAGACTCATGTGTGATGTCTGTAAAGGAGTCCTGTTATTCCTTTACTAAAATTAAGTAAAATAAATGTTAACTACACTTAATTCATTACGCCATTAAATTGATTATACAAAATACTTATAAATTATATTTTACATTG
>JAAIXJ010001841.1:334909-399054 GCA_013403705.1 Heliconius hermathena
AAAGAGAATCTAGAGTCTAGAGTGACACCTAGATATTTGACTTGTTTTTCCCAAGGGATGGGCTTGTCTAATAGACGAATGGTAGAGACCTGTATATGACGAGCCATAGGGAAGAGACATGAGTGCCGTGTCGTTTGTGCTTATATTGGAAATCCACCGGAAAAGACGCAGCACACTACCGCCACTTAATACAATCGATAATGGAAACAATATCAAATGACGTACTCGTAATTACAGTGACACCTATTACTACATTATAAGTAACTTATGCTAACATTCCGTACCTTTTAAAGAAAAAAAGGAACCCTTATGAGATCACTTTGTTGTCCGTCCGTCTGTCTGTCTGTCAAGAGCCTTTATCTCAGAAACGCTTAAAGATATCGAGTGAAATTCTTTTTTTTTATGGAAATGGTAAGTGATCACCGCCGCCCACGACCCGTGCAACACCAGAGGAGCTACAGGTGCGTTGGCGGCCTTTAAGGTGGATTGGGCGCCGGAGCCCGGCATTACCTGATGCGAAACGCAGTGGCACAAAGCCACTACTTCACGCCGGTTTTAAATGCCAGGGGTGGTAATGATCCGGTCGAATCTGCCCATGCGTGTTGCCATTGCTGGCGACATGACTCTACCACACGTACTTTAGTCGCCTCTTACGACACCACCAGTACCAGGATGATCCTATTCTAGGCCAGGATCATCGGCAAAGAAAAAGAAAAAAGAGAAATTTCAGAGTGAAATTCAAAACATATACCTAGATCTATGGCTCCATAATTACCTAAAAATAAACGTATTTATACCTTTACTACCTTTGTGGTAAAATCCTAAAAATTAATAGCCTTAAAAGGATGCAAAAATTGGTAGTAAGCTAGCAGCAGCTAGTTCAAGTGCTTCTGTGGTGGCTCTGGCTATACTAAGCCTAAATTTCAGAAAAAGCCCATGACTTCTAATTTTTGTACAGAATCCTTAGTGGGCGAATTCCACCCGCGCTAGCCTGGTTTTTTATTAAAACTTAACAGAATAATCTAATCTTAATCTGTCCCGACTTTTTTTAATGTTTAGTATAAAGTAAAAAAAGTAATTTGTTAAAAAAAATCTATAGGTACGTATGGCTTAATTGACTAAAGTGCTTGAGCGGCCTACAAGAGGCGCCGGTTCGAGACCCGCAACGTGCTATTCTTCATACGTTTCTAAAATATATTTATATCTGATAATTAACCCCACTAAGTACGATTCACGATACTCTACAAACAATAAAAAGAATAATTTATCTTTAACTAATAAAATGTAATTATAAGCGAAGAAATATAAGCTTATTTACTTACCTTTTTGTTCAAAGGGACGTACAAACGATGTTGCTTATTTGAGATCTTTATTGAGATAAAACTATGTGTGTTTTGTATCAAATGACCGAAGTTAAATAAGATTATTAATTGAAAATTGTATAAGACATTCTAATTTATTAACTTTGTAACGCAGTGGAATAGGAACTGATTGTAAGTGTGATGGTTGGAGTTTGAACCCTGCTCGCAGAAATTACATGGGGTGCGGATATTTATTCTGGAGGTATTGCGTGCTGAGTGACGAAACTCAACACTGCACTTTGCCTCGTTAATAGAGCGAGTAAATTAATATATTTTATATTTTCGAGTGGAAATCGAACCGACAACCGACAACAGTATCATACTGGTGACCCCGCGCCACGACTGGCCTCATGGCCTGGCCAGAAATTTTATATAATAAATAAGTTATTTGTGATGTGATTGTGAGGCTATTGTATCGCATGGGCACAAGGCTGTGATAGTAACACGACGGTTGTGGGTTCCATCCCCACTAGGAGGAATGACTTATGACTTATTAATATTTTGTTTTCTTCGGTCTGGCACCAAGGCCAAAACAGGAAAATATGAAAATAATTTATTTTAGAAACGATCACATTTACACTACATATAGCAGAGTGAACCTAATGTTATGACACTTCGTTTCCCACATTCCAATATAGCATATAGCATCGTATAGCAGAGTGAACCTAATGTTATGACACTTCGTTCCCCACATTCCATTACTAAATTTTTCGAAGCATTGAGTGTTGAGTGGCAAAACTCAACGCCGCGCTTAGCCTCGACACCAGAGCGAAGAAATGGAAATATAAATTTAAGTAAATATTTCATCTCCTCGAGTGGGGATCGAACCCACAACCAGTCGGTTTTACAGTCACACTTCGTGCAGATGCGCCACGACTGGCCTCAAAGTATAAATAGTAATATCTAGTACAAAAAATAAAAGGATATAAATCTAAATAATATATCAACGGTTCTGATGTTTATATGTATATTTAAGCCTTGACGGAGATTTTCCTGTTTTAAAACTTCCAAACAATTTCTTGAAGTTAATTATAAAGATGGCTAATGAAAGTAAATGAGTTTGAATTATTTATGAAGTATTTGATCCGCTGCTGTTGGCCGAAAATTTTGTGACATTTTTCCTGTATTTTTTTGTGGAATATTTTTTTTATGGGTAAATATATTATATTGAGGTAATTTATAAGAAACATTTTAATTTACAAAGCTATAAAAAGGTTTAAATATTGTAAGCAAAGTCGAACAAAAGAGTTGTTGTAGGCGAAACAGTTAAGGTTAAAACAACTTAAAGTATTATAATTAAAAAAAAAATTACCGCCATGGTAGTCAACCTTCGCCTATTGCATGAGAACTAAAAAATTACAACATGCACTAGTGCGTCCTCTCCGATGAGTTAAATCGCGACGAACGTAGCGTTGGGGATCGTCATCTAATACGGCATGTCCGGAAAAGTAGGAGGCGGAGAATACAGCTACAAATAGCTACGTGGAATGTAAGAGAAATGATGGACCAGAACATTTATTAATTATTAACTGTAACGGGACTTGTAACCCAAAGGTTGTGCGTTCGATCTCCACTCGGGAAAACAATTTATTACTCATTAATATTTTAATTTCTTCGCTGTGGCACCATGGTAAAATCTCAGGCGTTCCGCCACTCAACTCGCAATGCCTCAAAAAATTCAGCGTAAAGTGGAGAACGGAGTGTCTTAACACTAAATTTCCTCTGTCTACTCTGCTGTGTGTGGGATACAGAGTAGAGCTCATTTTATTATTATTTGATAGATAATAAAAGATCTGATGTTGCTTATGTGACTTAGACCACTAGAAAGGGCAATAGTAGGTACGAGTGATATACAAACCTGTCGCTTTTTGGCCATGTCGCTTTTTGTCCGGCGTTCCAGAGGTGTCAAGGTTGAAAATCAATGAAAATCTAAAATTGTATAATATGTTATGTTTTCATTATTTTGTTAAATGTTTTTGTATTTCAGAAATCCGTTCTACCTAAAACATAGAATTTATAGATTTTCCCAGCTTAGTATTTACATATGAAAGGAGGAATATGTCCCTCTTGCTTAATTTGATACAGTTTCTAGTATAACACTGATAAAATGTATAAAGGTGCTGTAAAGCTCACACTAGTTACTAGTTTCAAAGTGAATGTATCAATATATATATATATATATATATATATATATATATATATATATATATATATATAGGTATATATATATATATATATATATATATATATATATATATATATATATATATATATATATATATATATATATATATATATATATATATATATATATATATATATATATATATATATATATATATATATATATATATATATATATATATATATATATATATATATATATATATATATATATATATATATATATATATATATATATATATATATATATATATATATATATATATATATATATATATATATATATATATATATATATATATATATATATATATATATATATATATATATATATATATATATATATATATATATATATATATATATATATATATATATATATATATATATATATATATATATATATATATATATATATATATATATATATATATATATATATATATATATATATATATATATATATATATATATATATATATATATATATATATATATATATATATATATATATATATATATATATATATATATATATATATATATATATATATATANACTTGTTTAAGCCCTATCATGATAGGTACGAGGTGACCGAGAAAAGACTCTTGTTAGACTCTGTTTGAGCGTAGGGGTGACTTAGACTCCTATCATTTAAATGTTAAAACAATTCATACAAATTGTATACATGAACTTAATAAAAATAAAAATTGTTTCCACAATTAGAGGTTGTGATCAGTGTAAATTAGAGGTTATGCCGCTCCCGGCGGCAGGTTTAAGCAGGCGCGAGGACGCTTGCCCGTCAGGAGAGGCCTTGTTAGCGTACTCGTGTAAAAGAGGGTAGATTTAGGTGGAAAATAATTATAAAAGCAGTGGAATTGTGTCAATCGGGGGCACTTGCTTGTAAGTGACGGCCCCTATTGGAAGGAAACTAGTGTGAAGTATTGTTAGTAGGTGATACATATCACTTATTGCAATTACATAGTATCTCTTTCAAAATAGTTTAGAATCATATAGACTATATGTGTTTTTAACGTGTTTTTTTTAAAAACGTTACCCGCTTCCGATTTCTAACAATATATATATTTATATATATATATATAAATATAAATATATATATATATATATTCCTATTAGATAATTGATGTATCTAAGTATTTACCTGTTTTACCGTTAGCGGAAATAGAAATGCCAATTTTTATATTTTCTAGCAAGAAATAGACTTTTAGTAGGTACTACTATTAATTTCGAATATTGCTTTCTAACTAAAATACTTATACGTTACTTTCGGCCTGTAATTTTGTTAAATTATCTCTTGTCTTTTTCTTGAGTGTAACATTTTTTAATTATTATTTGTATTATTTGTGTTTTTGTGATATTTATGAATTTAGACAATCCTTTTTTGTAATTTTAGTTAGTGTTTTTTTTATTTTAAAATGGCGTATTCTCGCTTACTTCTGCGGAGTACATGAATATTATAAGATTTTAATTTATGTGGGCTGGTATTTATCGTTTTGCCAAAGTAGAAAAATAAAAATAATTCGTTCTTCCGAATAGGAAATCATTTCCGTATTTATACCTACTTATATATACATTTATTAGAAAGATATATATCACTTAAGTATAAAAGACATGCCCACGGTTCATTGAAACTAACACTTGTGTTAAGCTCTAGAGCGTACTGTATGAGAGCGGCTTACTTCAAGTAGGGGAGAGCGGGGTTAGTTTTAACGGAGGTAAGGATTACCAAACATATTCTCGTCAAACATAAAGAGTTTTTTTTCAGCTTCACGCTGTATCCCACATACAGCAGGGTAGGCAGAGGGAATCTAGTGTGTGTATGTGTTAAGACACTTCGTTCCCCAATTTCCGCCAATTTCTGGAGGCATTGCGTGTTGAGTGGCGGAACTCAACGCCGCGCTCTCCCCTCGACCTCAGAGCGAAGAAATGAAAATATAAATGTAAATAAATATTTCATCTCCTCAAGTAGGGATCGAACCCACAAGCAGTCGATTTACAGGCACATTTTATGGCCCTGCGCTACGACTGGCCTCTACAATATAAAGAGTTAAAAATATGAAACTCGGTTTGGAAGTACTGTATACATAGCTGTGCTGTGTGTGCTCTAATCGACCAATTTTTTTGTGCCTTGCAATAAAATGATTTAAGAGTAATTTAATTACCGAATTGAATTAAACTCTATACTAAATGAAAGTCTATTTTATCATGAGTAAAACTATATTATTTGCTTGGAATTATTTTGACGATTTTATTTGCTGCGACTAATGAAGCAAAAAAAAAGTGTCTTTGAAGCAAAAATTAACAAATGAAATGGAGTAAGTACTAATATGTTAATACCATATGTGTTAACATATTAGTACATACTATAACTCAATGTTTTCTTATAATAAATAAGTATGTTTCTTTACAGAATAAATGTCCTAATACGTTTCAAGAAATATTTGAGTTGACAGCTAAAGAAATTTTTCGGTAAAAACAGAAGATTTAGAGATGTTTCTTTTGAATACAATATTAGTCATATGACACTGTTTAAATATTTAAAGAAAAAAATGGTGGGAGCTTTGGTTGATGTGGTTTATAAAAACATAATATTTTTTTTATTCATAACAAGAAAGATTTGGTGAAATGTGTTAATATTTATTTTGAACTGCTACCAGATAATAACAAGAAATCTGTATATTAACATTTGTAGCTTATTAACTTATTAAGATCCCCAAAGCCTGGCTTAGATTAAAATGTTTATATAATTGTAGACATTAAATTTAAAGGTTGTTTTAATACGTAAAGACATTTGTAGCTTATTAAGATATCTAAAGACTGTCTAAGACTAAAATGTTTGTACAAATTTAGATATTAAGTTTAAAGGCTGTGTTTAATATTTGTTGCTTATTAAGTAATTAAGATACTTAAATATTGTCTAAGATAAAAAGTTTATATACATTTAGATATTCCTGTAAAAACTGGTCATTTGTAGCACTAAATACCTTTAAATAAAAAAAATCAAAATAAATAAATACCTTTAAAGTGTTACAATTATTGATTGATTATTGATTTAAAAGGGTATTGTTTTGTTGTACCTGGTGAATATTTTTAAGAGTAATAAAAAGATTTTAGTATTCAGTTTAACGTATTTTTATTAATATTTGTAGGCTAAAAATACCTTTGTGCTTAATGATTTTAAAGAATAAGAAAGAAAATAATATAAAAGTACCGATTTGTGTAATTTTAAAGATAAAAAAATATGTTCATTGATGTATGATGAATAATGTATTTTAATAATTGAAAGAATTTTAGTTGGTATTAATAATTGCTCCTTACGTTAATACCAATTCCAGCTTCGTTAATATTTAGTTTTTTTGGTTTTTACGACTCTATTTCTGAAATTAATCAACTAACTAATCATTTTTATTACTAATACCAAAGTATGTTATTAATAAAAAATGTAACAAAGGAAACATTATTATTGGCTAAGCTTAAGGTATGATATAAAATTTGTTAAGACCAGCCTCGCTCTCCCCCACTCAGTTTAGAAGCTCTACAGCGTCCAGGCATATTATATATCTAGTCAATTTATATCTCAAATATCTTACAAGTTTCTCGATGTACGTGTAAATGCTGACACTCAACACCGTTCTATGGCTATTTAGATAGATAAGGATTTTAGATAAGGAGATAAAGAAAGTCTAGTTCGATTACCTTTTTGTACACAATTTACTTAATATCTATTACAATTTCACTGTTTTACAATATTTATGTACAGTATTGAAGCCATAGTGCGAACCTTACATTATTTCCTTGTAAATTCTGAGGTTTACTTTTTTAGAAGCTTTGAGGACTGCGAGGAATTCAAGGAAAGCATTCTTGTAATGGTTTTTGTGTCCCATGATCGGTACCAGATTGGGCATTGTTACTTGATGCATTGTTGCTCTTGTTAAATTGGGCCATGTTTTTACAGCGATAAAGTTTGCAGAGTCCCTTGTGAATTTATCTTTGGCCACCAAATAGATTTCTAACGGCAGTCAAAATAAACGCTGCATGCAACTCTTGCAACAGAGTATTTATGTTTTGTTTCGGCACGTTTCGCCTGTTCCTCTGCTTACGTTGATAGCGTTTCGAGCAGCTTTCAATGGTCGCAAGGGTTGATGGTCGGTTTTCCTTCTGGGTGCCCAAGTGATTGAGTTTTAGGTAACTGAGATCTTCACCTGTGTCTTCATACACTATCACCTCATGCTGTTCTGAGGCTTTTATGCATCTCAATCGGTGTGCCACTTCTCCTTTTTTATAGTCAACTACCACAGCGTCTACACTTATCACACGTGCTCCCTGTCCTGCCATTTTTCTTCTTCAAGTTTGAAACGGGCGGCATCAAATCTGGGGCACTCCAGTAGTATGTGCCATACCGATTCTCTTGTATTCTCATCGCATTCACAGCTTTCAACTTGAATTTGTTCAGGTACTCTGCTATACCTTCATGACCCGTCAACCTTTGCACCTGTAAAGGAGTGAATCCTGTCTTCCTTACTATTTTGCTGGCTACTTCTACATCTGGCAGGATTTTTTTGGTAACTGCCCCCGTCTGGGATGATTCATATCTGTCCTACCATATGGCAACGGATTCTTCCTTGATTGATCTTATAAGTGACAAGGGAATTTTCTCATAATTACGGATATTATTTGTGAATGCTGCGCTTTTTGCCAGTTCATCAGTACAATCATGTGCTGCAGTACCCATGTATGCCCGTAACCAGAACAGTCTGATCTCTGCCTTCTGCTCTGATCTTCCTAATATTCTCCCTTATTGCTTTTGCTAGGAGAGTTCGGTTTTCTTAGAAGTTACAATGACAGCTTATAGTCACTAAATATATAGTTTAATTATCACTACGAGCTACTTTTTGTGCAACCCTAACTAAATCATATAGCTAGGATTCGAAAACTGTGCAGTTTGGATGCAAGCAAAATTTTTCATTAATGATCTCCTTTCCTTCCTCCCGTCTAGATAAAACTGCACCTACTTTCCTCTCTATTTAGCTGCCGTCGATGAAGATCTGAGGGTCCTTGTTGTTATGTATTTCTTAATAGCAGCTTTTACAGTACTTTTTTTGCTTTGTACTGATTCGCGTTTTCTTTTACTCTAATAACAAGCGGTTATAACCTCGAGATCCCCAGAAAGATACTGTCCTGCAAATTTTTTGGGAAAAACGCTTCCCGACATGAACAAACAGGGACGACCGTATTTATTTCTGTTCGTTAGCAGCATAGCGTTTGTCTTATGTGCTGCGAAGTTTAATTATTTCGTTTTCCTCACTTTGCGACTGTTTCCAGCGTAGTGTTCACCTTCAATTTATCTGCAGAGTGATCTGCGAACACCAACGCCACGTCATCTGGAAAAGCCTGACAATGTACGCCGTCTTCATCTAGCCTCTTTAATAATGAATCTAACATAACATTCCAAAAGATCGGTCTACCAATAGAGCTGTGGACACATCCTTTTGTCGTTTCCTTTTTGCAAGTCTCTGTGGCGTAGTTGACGACGACTTTTCTATTTGTCAGATACGAGCAGACCGTGGCGTATAGGTTACAAGGCCTCAAGAGTTGAAAATTGGAGAACAGAAGCGACTTAATGGAGAACGAACTGGTTGAAACTATGTTTTAACTATGGCTACCTCTACATACCTTACTATGTGCGGGATATAGCGTGAAAATCAAAATTAAAAAACTTGGTTGGGAGAACTTAAATATCAAACTTTTTGTGTTGCTCTTTTCGACGCTCTAAAGAATCCAGTATTGTTAATTTAATTTAGTGTAGAAATGAAGAGAGGAAATCATTAATCAGATATGTCTACCGAGAACCGCCTCACTTTCACGAAGTGCTTCTTGTTTTATTATATTGTATTATTTATGTAATTCTATTAAATTAATAATAGGAGTAGCGGTATAGGAACTGACTGTAAATGTGACGATTGTGGGTTCGATTTGTGGCGATCGAGTGGTAGGGGGAATAAAACGTTGTCATTTCTTTACGATGCACACACATTGCGATGCATAGGAGACGTAGTGTGTTAATATTAGATTGTGTCTGCCTAAACTGCTTTAAGCGGGTTACAACGTGAAGTTAAAAAAAATGTAAAGTAGTTATTGATTTTTATTTCCCAGAATATATTATAAAATTTTATTCTAAACTTATCCGCTTAGTTCACTCTCAATTTAATTTCTCGAGCACATTCTCCTGTCTAATGTTTATATGAGAAGACCAAATTGTATATACAATATAATAATATATAATGTATATACGAAAACCCTTCCATTACTAAGTGATTTACAAGCAACGCAAAGAAAACCATTGGAATTAGAAAATTGAAATTTAGCGCACAGGTAGATTGGGAGTATAGGGGAGCACCACGAGAAGATTTTTCGAAATTCCTACAGGAGCGGGAAATATCCATTTTCTATTCAAGTTCCTAAAATCCATGAAAATGAAGCTGCGGGCAACGATTTGTATTATAATAAAAGTCTGTAAAACCGACTGGTTGTGGGTTCGATCCCCACTTGAGGAGATGAAATATTTACTTAAATTTATATTTCCATTTCTTCGCTCTGGTTTCGAGGTTAAGCGCGGTGTTGAGTTCTGCCACTCAACACGCAATGCCTCCAGAATTCGGCAAAAAGTGGGGAACGGAGTGTCTTAACACTAGGTTCCCTCTGCCTACCCCGCTGTGTGCGGGATACAGCGTGAAGCTGTTTTATTTGATTTATTTTATAAAAGTCACGTCAATTCTCCCCTAATTGAAATTGGAACTCATAATCGCCTCTTAGTACACATAGCATGTACATCACACTTGCCTACTAAGCCTTCCTACCTTATCTATTAAAGTGAATCTCATTATTCCACTCGCACAAGTCACAGGACCTAAATAATTGATTTCCCAAATTAATTCAACAAGAAATTCCGTCAACTAAATCAGTTTACTTTGAAACTGCCGCCGTCTAAATTGATTTTGAGTGTTCCGATGGAAGTATTTTATGCTAATTGTTATTTTATTATATGTTAATATCTTTATAAGGATTCTATTTGCTTCGAAAATTTGAAAAGAATTTGAAAGATTTCAAATGAAACTTTTTCCTGATTATTATATCACTACACTGAAACTACCCGTGATCACGGACTAATGCAGAGCCAAAAATGTATAGTATGCAGTGTATGCTATTAATCCAGTTAAAGAATGTCATTTTAAAAGTATCAAATTTTTTTTAATAAGGACAACTATGTATTCAAAAGATTGTATTATTGATTCAAAAAAGATGTCATGATTATTTAAAAATTATCATCGCTTTTAATAAATAATTGTAAGTCTATAAATTATTGACATTAAGTGTACGTAATCCCACTGGTTTTAAGTAAGTGACAACTATTTGACTTTGGTTTTCACTTTCATGTCTTCGGGTGATAACTCGATGATTATGGATTTAATTAAAGCTCCAGCTTAATAATAATATTAATAGCAATGTTTCTACTTAAAATATTTCCTAATAGGGGTTTCGCATTTTGGAATAGCACTTTAAAAATGTTATAAATATAAAATACTATATAAACTTCAAATTCAAACCCAAACTTCCATACACCAAAAAAATATACTGTTCCACGTGTAACGTACTACAAACATAGAATTGACATCTGTCAATCAACTGAGAAATTGTCATCAAAACAATATACCGTTTGGTTATTATTCACTAATTACTATATGTTTGTTTTTGTTCATGCCGAACGCTAATGAACTAATAAATGTGTTGTATAACTGTGGAACAACTGGTTAGTTATTCTAAACTTTGGCCTTTGATAAATTTTACGTTACTTATTTAGAAAACGTATAAAAATTTGAACGCAAACGCATAATTCCATTGATACAAATAGGCAACAACACTACACACAGCACACTCAGTGTATGTATATGTTACAACCAACTAACTTAATTGGCCATTTAATCAACAGCCTCTAGCCTCTTTACTAAACAGCGCCGTTTAACTAGTGGTCTGAATGATATTCAGCCATTTGATCAAACAGCTAGTCAAATTATTTAGATGGACGACGTTACATTTCTTTGTTAGTTTATTCATTTCAAAATTTAGAAGACACCATCATACAAATTGATGATGTCTTCTAAAGTTTAAAAATAAAATGACAATAGTAATGTCAATTTATGTGTGACAGACTCGAACAATTGAAGTTTTAAAGCGATTTTTTTTTTTGGAAAACTTGTTGAAGTTGAATAAAGGTAAGTTTGTTTTGTTTTTTTCTAATTATTCTTTGTTCTGTAGATTGGATATATTTATTAGTAAGGACACATATGATTTATATTTTACTTTTACAGGATCTCACAGAAAAATTTGGACATCGGAAAGAATTTTGGAACAACATAAAAATGCTCTGGTGACTATGATTTCTGGACAGCAACTGGACAGCTATGGATTATTATTTTAGGATTATTGGCACGAACCCTGTCTACCCATATGATTTTCATTTATCTCACGATTGAGAATCAATCAAGAACATAAATTAGTTTCATTTTAAATAGATTATATAAAGAATTTCTTATGGCAGATGTTTCATCTTTTTTATTTCTGTCACATGGTCACCCTATCACATAAATGGCTTACATATTAAGCAGCCAGTTTATTAAATGTTGTAAGAAACAATACGGCTAAATATCATTCACACCGCTAGTTAAACAGCGCTCTTTCGTAAAGAGGCTGTGGATTGAACGGCTTAATTAGTAAGCAAGTTGGCTGCGACATATACGTACATCGAATATCTTTGTAAGAAGAAAAAAAAATAATAAATCAGCTTCACGCTGTATCCCGCATACTGCAGGGTAGGCAGAGGAACCTCGTGTTAAGACACTCCGTTCCCCACTTTCTGCCGAATTCTGGAGGCATTGCGTGTTGAGTAGCAGAACTCCGCCGCGCTTTGCCTCGACACCAGAGCGAAGAAATAGAAATATAAATTTAAGCAAATATTTCATCTCTAACTGGTCTTTGTAAGAAGATGAGTGTCTGTAATTGCATAATTTATTGTGATACAATAATAAATGTCGCATCAGTCGCTGTGTGAACACGTTGTGTGCAAGTGTCTAGTGTAGTTGAATAGTTTCCGAACAGGTTTGACATTTCCAATACACTGCACCGCGCACAATACATTACATTATTACCAGTTGCCTCACAAATAGATATTACACAGAAACCCAAAATCTGACATTTATGTTGGAACTTCTGTCCATTACATTTAGTTTATTACCATAAATTTGTAGAAAAAGTATGTTATTTTTTACTATTTTTTATTCGTGTCTCGCGAATCTTTAAGTGTGTTTAACAGTTGGTAACAGTGCTAACACTTAATTTATTTTAAACAAAAATATTTAGGATTATTTATTAAATTTATTCAAATATACTTACAATATTTCATCGGTTTCGGTTGAATTTACTCGGAAAAAACATACAAAAACATACATATTTACTGTTTAATTTATATAAAAAATTATAAAGAGTTTACGTGATAGCAGAGAATCCAAATAAATTAGTCCAAATTCAGCTTATATTTAACTTTTTAAATAAAAGTTTATTTCTTAAGCATCAAAAAGGCGAAAAATAACCCAGATAAGTGTAGTATTAAATTCCACCAACCAATATGCAGTATCTCAAACTACGGTAGTTGAACGTTGTACGGTAGTGAATGGTGGAATTCAACGCCGTGGTTTGACTAGTCACTACAGTGAAAATATTAAATATTTTATTTTGCCGATTTGGGATTGAGTCGATCCGCTTACACACAGTGCCCCTTAACGGGCCCATTAAATTTATTAAATTTAATCGCATGAAAGTGGCACAAACAATCAATCGTAGGATAGGAAATATAATATTTTCATTTTTAATACTGTGATACTTATGGTTCTTTTTCACGATACGATGACGACAGATATGAGAGTTCCATTATTTTTCAGCTTCACACTGTATTCCCCATATAGCAGGGTAGGTAGAGTGTTAAGACACTACTCCCCACTTTTCGCTAAATTCTGAAGACATTGCGTATTAAGTGACGGAACTCAACGCCGCGCTTTACCTCGACTCCAGAGCGAAGAAATGAACATGTTAAATTAGCTTCACGCTGTATCCCGCACACAGCAGGGTAGGCAGAGGGAACCTAGTGTTAAGACACTCCGTTCCCCACTGTCTGCCGTATTCTGGAGGCATTGCGTGTTAAGTGGCAGAACTCAACGCCGCGCTTAACCTCGACACCAGAGCGAAGAAAATGAAAATATAAATTTAAGTAAATATTTCATCTCCTCGAGTGGGAATCGAACCCACAACCGGTCGATTTTGCAGTCACACCTCGTGCCGCTGCGCCACGACCGGCCAAATGAACATATTAAATAGCCAATAATAATTCCATAAGAAAAATAATTCAATAAGAATTCCATAATGTTAGGAAAAGCCGTTTCCCAATATTCGTTCAGTAAACTAGCTATGAGATACCGAAGTGGAAGCTCTATTATTAATTACAACTTAGGTCCTCATTATGGACGGTTTCCAATTTAGCGACGCAATTCGTGTAATATCAAATATCTGGCTGGTGGTTTTGATCAAAATTCAAAATGTTACCAAGAATTTATACAGTTTACAGTTATATCTACAGTTTATTCTTAACATTTATTACTTAACATTTCTATGGAGAATAAAATATAGCTAGCTATAAAAGCAGAAAAAACCTAGTGTTAAGAACTCTACTTCCACTTCNTTTTTTTTATACAATGTTTAATTTAAAAACAATTCCAAGCTTATTACCTAAACGGTCAATCAATCATTCATTATATAAAGTAACATGGCTAGCCATATTAAGTCTATTAAGGAATGACTGATTGACCCGACCTGAATATAAAATATTGAAATTTAATTATTTTTTTTTAATGCTGGCTGTATCCTGCATATATCAGGGTAAGTAGAGGGAGCCTAGTGTTATAACACTCCACTTCATCGAATTCAGGAGGCATTGCGCGTTGAGTGGTGGAACCTAATGCGGAAAGTAACGTGTTTCGCCTCAGCACCAGAGCAAAGAAATGAAAATATTAAATATTTCATTGTCTCTAGTGGAAATCGAATCCACAACCTATCGCATTTACAATCACACACGTATGTCTCTGCACTGCGACTAGAGCAGGGGCACATGCGTGTGTAGTAATTTTTTTTTTAAATTGATGAGCGTAATTTTTGATAGTTTACATGTAAGACATACGATACGTATGTCATCTTACACTGTTCAATTTGTTGGTTGAAGGCACTCAATCTCAGAAAATGCTGGCCCAATTGAATATATATTTTGGTGCTGGTTATACTTTATCGAGCAAGTCCTTACGTTAATAAATTAAAAATCAAAATTAAATCAGCTTCACGCTGTATCCCGCACACAGCAGGGTAGGCAGAGGGAACCTAGTGTTCCCCATATAGCAGGGTAGGTAGAGTGTTAAGACACTACTCCCCACTTTTCGCTAAATTCTGAAGACNAGTCCGTTTTACAGTCACACCTTGTGCCGCTGCGCCACGATTGGCCTCAATTTTTAATAGTTTATCGTTAATAGTTTTAATGTAACCTTTCTCGGTGCAGTTATGAACTTATGAATACAAATAACAAAACTTTATACAGTCTTCACAATTATCACATAGAGATTTTGTCCTACTATGAACTTTGCAAATTAACTTTTAAGAATTATTGCACTTTATAGATTTTCCACCTTTTTTTCTATCACATAAGTGACAGCGTCCTCTTTTCAAAACGTTTTGTATAATTAAATATTTCACTATTACTAAATTCGTCTTCTGATCTGGCTCCAATCACTGATCCGGAATCAGAATCTTTGTTTACGATCTATTGTTTTATCACGTAAACACTGCGATATCTTGATTAAATAAATTAGCTCCCAATTTCCGGCACCCGTTTCGAAAAGCGACATTATGAGAATATTTAAAATGGAAAGGAAATATAGAAAATGTCATGTGTGGAGGTCGTGCAGGCCTCATTATACCACTTGGGTTAAGTATAGTAGCATATAAATATATTCATACACTATCCGCGATCTTGGAGTAAATCGACAAAACTTTTTATTGGTTTGTCTTGGCTTGGTGACTTTGACTTGGTGAATTTATTTATATTACAAATTCAAATATGGCTGTTACTGAGAAAGTTCGTACCTAATTTTTATGCTTGAAGTTTCTATTTGTCATTCAGTTTACGACCATTACTTTACAAATATACTCTTTGATATGTAATATTCAACCGTCGCTATACGCGCTTATGTTGATATAAAAAAGTTTTTATTGTTAGACATTCATCTAGAAGAAGAACATGTGTATACTTCATCCATTGCTAGTTCTTTTTTTATTTTTGAAAGTAACAAATAAGATTACAGGGCAATCGTGAGCGGGAAGCAGCGTGCGACTATAACAGAGCAGGGTTGGCAGAGGGAACTTAGGAAACTAGTGTTAGAACACTCCATTCCATTTAGACACTTCCGTTCCCCACTTTCCTCTAAATTCTGGAGGCATATTGTGTTAAGTTGCGGAACTCAACGTCATGATTACGCCTTCTTCACCAAATGAAAATATTAAATATTTCATTTCCGCGAGTGGAGTAAAAATTCAATTCAATTGGATCGACAACCTGTCGCGCTTAATGTCGCATGTTTGTGCCTCTGCACCAAGACTATCTTCAAAAAAATATTTCCTATTTTATTTATTGAGATACACACATACATATGTCTTCTACCCAAAATTACTTTGACATGTCACAGTTAACAAAAGTATGACAGAAAAAAGATAAAGTAAATACAATTCGCAATCTATTCGCAATCTCGTCTATAAAAATGTCAGAACCAGAATGTTATTTGTGAATCCTCCTTTAAATACGCTTTGCCTCTTACCGAATCAGTGTTGTAAAAGTAAATTACTTTGTTACCTACAGATATAAGCTTTTCCAGTCATTTTAAATAATCAAGGTCCATTTAACGTTAATCTTATATATAAATAATCTAGCTTTTGTACAAGTACCTGAACAAATACGTGTATAAACTAAATATTTATAAAGAAAACAAAAAAAGTCGATTCGATAAATAAATTAAAAGATAAGATAAATAAATATATTCTATATATAGTCGTACCATAAAGATAAATCCAACGACGTATAATTTATCAAAATCGGTTCACTGGTTTAACAGTTACAAGGGAACAAAAGAATGGACATACGTACATACGCATTAAAACATAACCCTAATTTTGGTCTTCGCAGTAGCAGGGTAAAAAAATCTGATCTATATTAGTTTCTAGACCTTTACTTGTTATGTATTAAATAGTAATAATTTTAATATTTCAATAATTCAGATCTTTAAAACGATATAATTTCTGAACATTATTCCCACATTAGTAACTAAAAACAACACTGTAACTAAAATGTTTTTTTTTATCGTATCTCGTTTGTAGTAGATGAGGCAGAAGGAATTTAATGTAACTATACTCTGTTTCCCATTTTCGGCCCAATTTTTGAGACATTGCGAGTTGGGTGGCGTAATTAAACGCCGTGTAGCGAGGATTTTTACTTATTTAAATATTTATATATGTTTAATGTAGTAGTATGGAAAGTAGTAGTATAAAATGTAAGTTCAGGTTTATAAGCGGTTTTTTGTGTGACTACCTATTATTTTATAAAAAAAAATGTTCGATAAACACATCTATAACAAAGAAAGACGAAACAGGAAACGATCTCTTTTATATGTCATTAAATACTTGGACTGTTATTATAAAGGTAAAATAGAATGTAATATATATTATAATATGTAAAAATTATTTATAAGTTTTATATTTTTATGATTAACTTTTTTTTGATAACATATAAAATATTTATACAGGCGCTTTGACTACTAAGCCAGCCATACGTTATCATCAAACTACGTCAAAACCCTTGTACGCTTATTAAAACTTATTTATATTGTTGGCAACTTATGACTTAGTAGTCAGAGTACTTGGGCGGCTTCCAAGAAGTGCTGATTCTTATCCCGCTACCTTATTTTTTTACACGTATTGAAAAAACTGTTCATGAGTAAAAACAAATAATGAAATTTCCATCATAAAAATACAACAACAAACGATTTTTGCTGACGTGATGTTGAAAAAAACCGGTCAAATGCAATCGGACTCGCATACCGAAGGTTCCGTACCAATTTCTGAATTGTATGCTAATGGATAGTGCAATTTGAAGTTGACAAACTTTAGTATGCATTCATTTTGTATAAAATTAATTACAATTATAATTTTATATTTTTTTTATAACATACATATAATCGAAAAATTTGCTGCTGTTTAGAATTTTTCCTTTATTCATATTATAAGTTCTCACTTTATGACTAGTTTCATAGCTTTCGGTCCACGGGAAGTAGGTTAGGTTTTGATTCCCTTGCGAGTTTCGAATATTTGCGAAATTTGCGTAACAAACGGCTGTACATCTTGATTGCGTTGGCTTAAATTATTTTACCTTTACGCGTTCCTGGAAAAAAGTGTCTTGACAGACGGACGGACAACAAAGTGATCCTATAAGGCTTCCGTTTTTTCCTGAAAAAGGATATTTGTAGCTTACATTTAGTTAATGTCATTGGTGAGGCCATCGCGAAGCAGTTGAAGAGCGTGTCCCTAAATGCGGTGGTCGTGGGTTAGGAGAGAGAATGTCTGGCGGAAAGCAGAATGAGGAGAGTCTTAACACCAGTTCATTTTCATTCCGTGCCTAAAGAAAAAAGAACATTAAATATAATTAGTTATTAATTCTATTTCCATACGGGAATACGAAATATTATCATTTTCACTATGGAAATAGGAAGAAACTAGGGAGTTCCTTTCACTTAAACTATTTATAATTTCCATCATCACTAGTAACAAAAAAATAATCAGTAAAAAAGCGTTTCTATTATTCACCAATAATACTGTCGATTCTATTTAAATTTTTATTTCCGAATCCCAAAAAGGTTTTCAAAACTCCTCGCTTGATAATTTGTTAGGGACCTTCCCTTTCATTTTCACATTTCTTTAAATTATTATTAATGTTTTCGGGTTTATTTATTCCGTCCGCCGTCCCTCTGGTATTTTGTGGTCTGGGTTTTGTATAAATAGTTGTGGCATATAATTTTACTTAAATAAATAAATCAGCTTCACGCTGTATCCCGCACACAGCAGGGTAGGCAGAGCGTATCTAGTGTTAAGACACTCCCAGCGAGACCCACTTTCTGCCGAATTCTGGAGGCATTGCATGCATTGCGAACCCACAACCAGTCGGTTTTACAGTCGCACTTTGTGCCCCTGCGCCACGACCGGCCTCAACTTTACTTAATTGTATAATATATAATTTTAATTATATGAGACTATCGTGGCGCAGTGGAACAACGTTTGGCTGTAAACGCGACAGTTGTGAATTCAATCTTTACTCGGGGACAGGCTTAAAATTGTTGTTATATTATAGGTAAATTTTATAAAATATGTACATAAATTGTAGCCTATGTGTTATTCTGATATATAATTCATATAAACTGCAAAGTTTCCACTATTGCGTGAAAGTGGAACAAACATCCGTCTTCACAAAATTGTACATTAAATATATTAGTAGGATTATTTTTATTTCCACGTTCTGATACTCTCTACTTTGGTAGAGTGGATTATGGATTCACATCAAAGCTAGCAACAATATCTTCATGTATAAGTATTACATTGCCAATTTAAAAATAGTTGAAAATATATGTGTCATACATGCTTTATACATTTTGAATGGGTACTCGCAACTTTTAGAGTATAACAGCACTCTTCTTAACTTAACAAGCATTTTTTTTACTTTTTTTTGTCGTGAAACTAAAAAGAATGCTTTTTTTCATGTTTTTCGCTGTGGCTAAATAAATAGAATTAATGGTTTTTGTTATAGCTTACAGCTAGGCTTTATAACACGTACATATATAGGAAGAGGGGGATGGAACGGAGTGGGAAAAAAATCGTTAACATTAGGTTTCCGAGTTTCGTCTGTCATTTTTTAGAATATATGCATATATACTCGTATATACATTATATTTGGTATTACAGGGTCGGTAGAGCGAATCTAGTGCTAAGAACACTCTGTGCTAATTTTCAACCTAATATTCAATATGATATGTAATTGGCGGAACTCAACACCGGGCTTTTCCCTATTAAAGCAGGGCAATGAAATAATACATTATCTAGAATGAGATCATACAACTATTGCATTTGTCTGAATAAACTATCCAAGCTACAATTATATTATAATGAAACCTAATCAGCTTCACGCGGTATCCCGCACATAGCAGGGTAGGCAGAGGGAACCTAGTGTTAAGACACTCCGTTCTCCACTTTCTGCCGAATTCTGGAGGCATTGCGTGTTGAGTGGCAGAACTCAACGCCGCGCTTAACCCCAGATCTTGGAGCTTAACACCAGAGCGAAGAAATGGAAATATAAATTTAAGTAAATATTTCATCTCCTCGAGTGGGGATCGAACCACCAAACAGTCGGTTTTACAGTCACACTTCGTGCCGCTGCGCCACGACTGGCCTCAATAATGAAACTTAAAGGCTAAAATTGACTTTTAAATTATCTTATTATTATTTTAAAAAATGAAATTAAATTAAATTAGCTTCACGCTGTATCCCGCACACAGCAGGGTAGACAGAGGGAACTTAGTGTTAAGACACTCCGTTCCCTACTTACTGCCGGATTCTAGAGCCATTGCGTGTTGGGTGGCAGAACTCAACGCCGCGCTTTGCCTCGACACCCGAGCGAAGAAATGGAAATATAAATTTAAGTAAATATTTTTGAGGCCGGTCGTGGCGCAGCGGCACGAGGTGTGACTGCAAAACCGATTGGTTGTGGGTTCGATCCCCACTCGAGGAGATGAAATATTTACTTAAATTTATATTTCCATTTCTTCGCTCTGGTGTCGAGGTTAAGCGCGGCGTTGAGTTCTGCCACTCAACACGCAATGCCTCCAGAATTCGGCAGAAAGTGGGGAACGGAGTGTCTTAACACTAGGTTCCCTCTGCCTCTGTTGTGTGCGGGATACAGCGTGAAGCTAATAAAAAAAAAAAGTAAATATTTCATCTCCTCACACTTTGTACCCCTGCGCCACGACTGGCCTCAAATTATAATTATTTTCATGTTTCGCACTTATAACTAGACAAAGAGCGGTGTTCATTTAGGCCATCCCATTTTGTTCTTGACGGTCCCCGTTGCCTACCAAAAAGCAAAATGCAGGATACAGCGTGCACCTAACAAAACTCTTTTATACACTATAAAAGTACTTAGAAAACAATAATTTGAATTCAGCGGAAAATAGGGAACCAAAGTGTCTTAATGGGAACAAAGTGCCTTAACACTAAGTTCCCAAGTTCTCACTGCCTATCCTGATAGAAGCAGGACACAGCGTAAGGTTAAAAAAACTAAACGTAATTATTATATTTTTTTTCTAATAATTATGTTACATTTCTAGTAAATAAAAAAAATCAAATTTGAAAAAAAAATGACAGAGACACTTAACACACCCAGATTTGTTACACATAATATCCATGCAAAAAGAAAACAAATCCTGTTGTTTATAAAAGGATAAATCTGTTAGACAGGATAGCGGGACGCAGTCAATCTTGTCAGCATATCCGTGGAAGCGGAGAGGATAATTTTATTTATTTACTCAGTACGGTACTCGACGTTTACAGAATGGGTTTGGATAAAGGGTAAATGAGTTACCTTTTTGTACTTGTATGAACACTTACTTGTGAAACACGTTAAACAAATTTACGCAATATAAAGGGATGTTTGTAGTAGGGAAGTGGTTGAGGCGAAGCGCGGCGCTGAGTTCCGCCGCTCATTACGCAATACCTCGAGAATTTGACGTAGGGAATGGATGTGCCTTAATGGGAACGGATTATTTTGACAATATGCTCATACCCTATGTGCGGAATACAACGTGAATCTAAAAAAAAATATGTAAGTTGAAATGTTAAAGTGCAATTTTACTATCTACATACACATCTCTCTCTCTCTCTCTCTCTCTCTTAAAACGCTTGTAACCTACGCTCGGTTGTTTCCAACATTGTAATATACATATTTAACAAGCACGAACATGTCAGCCTCGTCAATCAACATAAAACCTTAACCGCTACACTTACAAAAGCTTCAGTGTTAAAAAGGAGATGGAATATTATATATTAAATCATTCATAAATTTCCGTATATGCAAAATATATGAAAAGACCCACTCTACATCCTACTAATATTATAAATGTGAAAGTTTGTGAGGATGTTTGTACAATTTTGACGCAAAAACTACAGAACGGATTAAGATGAAACTTTTTAGTAGTATAGCGTATACATCAGAATAGCACATTGGCTACAAACTATGTAAAAATATTGTATAATTTCGGGCTTGGGTCGCTACAACGGTTCATTTACAAATTATTATTTTTTTATAGTCGACCAGATAAGTATTTTTCTTTCCTAAGTGTGGAATATCATTTTAAAAATGTTTTTTTTTATCTTAAAGCTGTATTCCGTATGTAGCAGGATAGTCAGAAGAAACCTGTGTTATCATTATCCACTTTCGTTCTCCATTTTCCGCTGAATTAACGAAGATTTACATTTTGAATGACGGAACACAGTGCCACGCATTGTTTCGTTAACAGAGCGAGGAAATGACAATATTTCATGCATTCCTCAAGTGGAAATCAAACCCACAACCAACGCTTGTAGACGCCACGACTGGTCTCTATAGTACTATACAAAATATCTACTCTACATATAATCTAGATAAGTAATTAGTCTGTGGAAGGCTCAGTGTATGTGACGCTCGTGAAAATACTTTAGTAATTAAGTTACGTGAGATGTGTGTGCCTCTTTACCGCCAAGTAAGGGTTTCTGAGAAATAAATCAAAATAAATAAACCTCTTTATTTGATACAAGGGTACCACCATCAGAGAGATGGTGGTACCACAGCGTGTGGTGATAATATTGTCGAAACGTAGAAAATGTGTTGTATAAAAACGCTTTGTTTTGGAGGCGCAAAGTTATCTATATGAATATTATAAAATTGAAAATTTTGTTTGGTTACACGTAATAATTAACTAACTTATAGTGTATGAGGTAAATACTAAAGTTGTAATAAATACAAGGTTAGGAACAGCAGGTCCAAGTCCAAATTAATGTTCATTCAATTTTAAATGTTACTAATGTGGCGTAGCGGCATAGCACCTTATTGTAAACGCCAAGATTGTGGATTCGATTCCCACTAGAGAAATTAGTTATTTTCATTTCCTTGGCTTGATAATTTATCGGAAAGTGAGGTATAGAATGTCTTAATACTACGTTCTTTGTATCTAATCTGCCTATATTTTTTGTTATTGATTACAATAACATCAATAACAAAAAATATATTTTATTGAGGCCAGTCGTGGCGCAGGGGCACAAAGTGTGACTGAAAAACCGACTGTTTGTGGGGTCGATCCCCACTCGAGGAGTTGAAATATTTACTTAAATGTATATGTCCATTTCTTCGCTCTGGTGTCCGGGGAAAGCGTGGCGTTTAGTTCTGCCACTCAACACGCAATGCCGCCAGAATCCGGCAGAAAGTGGGAAACAGGGTGTCTTAACACTAGGTTCCCTCTGCCTACCCTGCTGTGTGTGGGATACAGCATGAAGCTGAAAACATATTTTATTATACAACTATATAATATATCAATTGACTCAGCAATGTGTAAAATTGCACGATCACGGCAGCGTGACAAGCTTGTCTTTTCTATTTTCATTTATAATTCAACTTCAAAGGTTACTTACAATATAGACTTATAGGACCTAATGTAATTAATATAACTATTTTACTTAACATAGTGGTACCTTCTTATGAATATGAGTTCTATTTTTTTAAAGCCACGTACTAAATATATTTTTATTATATAAGTTAATTAATTTTATATTTTAAATATAAATTGTTATAAAAAATACATATAAAAGTATAAAAAAACACACTCTTCCCACGGTGGGACAAGGTTCGAAGCCATCGGTGGCTAGGGCTCCAGAGAGAGAAACCTATTCACAATACGCGCCGTCTCAAGTAAAACTGCCTCCTGCATCCAGTTCTTGATCCAATAGCTTAGCGATAATCTTTTAAGATGTTGGTCGATGCTTTTCGCTATTAAATCACAATACGCATTAACTGAAACCACTATCGATACAATGTCGCTTTGACATGGTGGTATATAACACCCACCCACCCACTTGGCGGTATTCTCATGGGCTAGGTCCAAATATTTAGATAATTTTCTTTTTTTTTTCTTTTAATTTTTTTTTAGGCCACATTATTATTAGATTATTGAAATGAAAAGGTTCTTAAAATATAGGTTCCCCCCTTTAAATTTCATCCTTACTCTCTTTATCTGGAGCTTCGCTTCCATAGTCAAAGATGGAATTAATTGAGAGCTGTCTATGATACGTAACATTATCTTATTGCCCGAGATTTCAAATATGAGTAATGGTGTACTGAGTTCTATCAACACGACTAGCATAATATAACATAGCCTTCAGCCCCAATCAATAAATGGAATATCCAATACAAAAATAATATTTCAATTCAAGCCAGTAGATCCTGAGATAAGCGCGATCAATCACATAAACTCTTCAGCTTTATAAGATTAATATAGTAGTAAATAAAGATTAAAACTTTGTAATTGAAAAAAAGCAACGTTCATTGTAGCAAGATTCATATAAAATAAATAATAACTAATTAGAGGCCAGTTGTGGCGCATAAGCATAAAGTGTCACTATAAACGCGACTGGTTGTGGGTTCGATCCCCACTTGAGAAAATGAAATATTTATTTAAATTTATATTTCCATTTCTTCGCTCTGGTGTCGAGGCAAAGCGTGGCGTTAAGTTCCACCACTCAGCACGCAATGCGTACAGATATCGGCGGAAAGTGGGGAACAGAGTGTCTTAATACAAGGCTTTGCCTACGCTGCTGTGTGCGGGATTTTTATTTAAACAAAAATGAAACAAAAAAAACTGTCGTAATTAAATATCTGCATTGCGCTGAAATAATAAGTATGTATTACATGTGAAAATATCTAACATTACTTAGTGGCCACTTATGAATGTTTTAGAAATTTCACTTTTTAATAATATCACGGCAAGATTTTAAAGTCAAGAATTATCAAGGTCAACGTTGTTCTATATTTTTATTATTATTGTTTACTTTTTTTAGCTTTACGCTGTATCCTGCGTGTGACAGGGTAGGTAGGTAGAGGAAACCTGATATAAAGGTAAAAAATCTCAAGGGAAATCTTTAGGACAAACGGTGGCAGTTTTGTAAAAAGTAAATTACATACTGAAAATGAAACATGTGGAAAAATTGTATATTTTTAATATTAACGTGGGGTAACGGCACAGTATTTGCTTGTAAGCACGGCTATGAGTCTATTACGATGATGATGGGTTTGATTATCAAGAAATCGATTATTTGAAAGAAATTAAAATAATTAATCCTGAACAAACCGTGGTGAGGAGTTCCTCGATTTAACACATAATGTTTCGAATGTGTGGTCGGACACCGCCCAATTTGCAAAGAAACGAAGTGTTTTAGCACTAGATTCCCTTCTGTCCACACTGCTTTATGCAGGATAAGTCATGCTAAAAAAACTATAATATATTATTTAATATAATATATGAAATAATGAGAATCCAAAACTCAATATCCAATAGGTTTTATTTCATCTTCTAAATCCAATTTTTTCCTAACTACAGTGTGGTCTTAGATTCCTCTACTTCATACAAAATATTTCTAAGATTTTCATGCGGCTCGCATGCTCAAATGCACCTTTGTACCCTTGTGTGTTTCTTAAGACACTCCGTCCTCAAATTTTTGCCTCCCACTGAAAATCAAACCCAAAACTGCCGCCTTTACGCCACGCTTTGAAAAATGTCTAAAAACAAAAGAAAAAGTAATTTTGATTTTCTTATGAATATAAAATATGAGTACTTTTCTTATCGTGATCGCATCTCCTGTGTACGTGTCCAATATGGAAAACACCGCATTTTGCAGTACAAAGTCTAAAATCTGTTTATTCAGGTCCATTTCATGTAAGTGAATTTGAAGCAAGCTTATGTTATGTAAATTACCGATCTCTGATACAAAAATTGCTATGGCCTTTGGGTTCTGATTTCAATTCCTGAAGAAGAAATATTTTTCATTTTTCATTTTTTCGTGGCCCAGGGGCACAAAGTGTGACTGTAAAATCGACTGGTTGTGGGTTCGATCCCCACTCGAGGAGATGAAATATTTACTTATATTTATATTTTTATTTCTTCGCTCTGGTGTCGAGGCAAAGCGCGGCGTTGAGTTCCGCCACTCAATACGCAATACCTACAGAGGAGCGGAGTGTCTTAACACTAGGTTCCCTCTGCCTACCCTGTTGCATGAGGGATACAGCGTGAAGCTGATTTGATTTTTTGATTTATTTTTTATCAGTGTTTTTAAGTTCCACCGCTTAGCATATAACATCTAGAAAATAAAAAAAAATGCTTAATGCACAATACACGTACATTTTAGTGTACGTGCGCCCACAACATGAGGAAGGTCGCAAATACATTACTGACCTTGAGGTGAAGTGTTACGTATACTTGACACTTGAAACCTCTAGAAAACTGAGTATCAGGAGGCCATTGTGAGTATTTCGAGTCCAAGAAAACAATAGTTGTGAAAAGGAAACAATGAGAAACGCTGTTTTCAAATACTTTTAGGTTATTTTTAAAGAAAGCTTTTAAGCATCGAATATGTAGTACAATGAATTACAAAAAATAGTTTTTTTTGTATAATGTAGTGACTTGCGGCTATATCTGCTTGGTGGAATGGAAGTAGCTGTGTAGTATATCGGCAGTCAAGCACGTATGTATGAAGATATAAAAAATCTATATACAAAAAACTGACAACTTATAAAAAATGTTTCCTCTCAAGGAATTGAATTCAGAACCTAAAGCCTATAACAATTTTGTGTATCGGAGATCAGTAATTTACATAATTAACCTTGCTTCAAATTGACTTATATAGAATGGACTTCAATAAACAAATTTTAGATTCTGTATTCTAAAATGCGTTTCCCTTACAGGAAATGAGATCACGGTAAGAAAAGCACTCATTTTTTACATTCATAAGAAAATAAATACAATCAGCTTCACGCTGTATCCCGCACACAGCAGGGTAGGCAGAGGGAACCTAGTATTAAGACACTCCGTTCCCCACTTTTTGCCGAATTCTGGAGGCATTGCGTGTTGAGTGGCAGAACTCAACGCCATTTCGTGTATCAGAGCGAATAATTGACAATTAAATCAAACAATTTAATCCCCTGAATGAGAATCGAACCTGTAATCATCGTGTTTACAGTAATTCACATATATATTATATAGATACAGTAACACTCACGTCCAAAGTGTATTCAAAGTTAACTCATTTTGCTGGTTACCGTTCACGTTTCGCAAATGCAAAAGGAATTCGTCCCGCGTTCCTAATTTATTGGGACGACACGTACATACTTAAATTACTTCCGCTTTACCTTTGATGAATAGATTTTTTAAATGGTTCTTAAAATGCTGTATTTAACGCTTTAGTTAGAGTGCATGAATAATTAATATTAGCACTAATGGTCTCATTGGATTTTACTAAACTGTATACTTATTGTTGAGGCCAATTGTGGCGCGTGTGAATGTAAAGGCGCCAGGTTGTAGATTCGATTTAAGCTCGAGGAAATGAAATATTTAACATTTTAATTTACTCATTCTGGTGATGAGACAAAGCACGGCATTGAGTTTCGCCAATCAACACGCAGTGACTCTAGAGTCCCGAGGAAAAAGGAGAACAAAATGTCTTCACACTAGATTTTCTCTGCCTAACCTGCTGCGTGGATACATCGTGTTAAGATATCTATTATTAAGACACTCCGTTCTTATTAATTAAAATACTTCCAATTCCGGAAACGGAAAGTATTCCGTAGAACTCTAAAGGCCTTGCGCATTAAGTGACGGAACTTAACGCCACGCTTTGTCTCGTTACCTCAGCAATGAAATAAAAATACTTTCAAAAAAAATCCTCGAATGGAAATCGAACCCACAATCTGTCGCGTTCACAGTCACGCGCTTAAAATATAACAGTGTTTTTAAATGACGAACGCTAAACTGAAAGCTTTGAACCTAATCCTTCAATAAATTATTTAGCGTTCGTTTTTTTAATAACAAAATGAAGTGTTATTTTTAAAATTTATTAATTATAAAGGTTTCACAAAAACAAAATCTGTACCGTGAAGCTTAATATGTCAGCTCAAATAATGAATCTGACGCAAGGTTTTTTATAATTTTTTGTGGCGAAAAAAGGTAGATTTCGTGACAAGGCTATTAGCAAATTATAAAATTTTTAGAGTTTCCAATTTAATAAACTTGGTCAAGTGCGAGTCAGACAAAGACTTCCGTACTAATTTCAGTATTGTAGGTCAACGGGAGGTACAACCTGTAAAATTTTTATAAAGTTAAGTTTGCGTGCGTGTTCATTTTATATGAAATGAAGTACAAATATAAGTTTATAATAATTTTTTTTAACGAAATACCGATAAACTTTCACTTTTCAGATTTTTTTCGTAATTTGTAATTATGCACTTCGTAGCAAATTTCAAACTGTAGGTCCACGGGCAATACCCTATTTTGTGATATGGAACACTAAAAATTAATTCTACTAAAGAGAAATTATTTTTAATTTATATTTTAGAAGACGAATGTTTTAAAGTAATCTTAAAAAAAATTTCAAGCAGTGTAAAAAAATATAGTTAATAACAAATTAATTTAAATGGCCGATTTTCATAATATATTATTATTTAATATTTTCTTCGTTTGTTTTATATATAAACTGTAAATAAAAGCCAAACTGAGTTCTAGTTTCATAGCAGTTTTAACCCTTAAAAGCTGTAATGCATTACATAACCCACTAAGACGATAATAGGTTTATTTACATCCATTTTTAAAACCGTTTTTTAAAAGTAATAAAATTGTTAATTAATTGTAAGAAATTGTGAACAACTTACTTTTACCAGTTAGTTTGGATCTATGTTTATAAATATATATAGTAATCTGTATTTTTGTAATAATAATGTGTATTTTTGTAAAAAACACGAAAAAAATAAAAATTGTAAATATGACTTAAGCAGCTGATTATACAAGAGGACATCGTAATATTTTCTTTTTTATAACAAAATTAAATCCAAATACAAACCACAATTTTTATTTCTGTTAAGTACAATATATCGCCCTTAACCTGTTTAACTTGAATGAATTATATATTAAAAATATATATATATATAAAAAATTAATCCTCACAAGTGTGACAAAAAAAAACTTTAAATTCTTAGGGAATATTTTTTCTACTTGCATTTACAAAGTGTTCACGTAGAGATGAGACAAAAGTTATTCTTAATCGTCAACACTTTGAAGATCATCTTGATGAGAATCTTCTTTTAATAGGTTCTCTTCGTCAGTGGGCTCGTCGGCAAATGCTAGTACAGCCTTAATTTTAAATTTTCGTAGATTCTAGTTACTACTACTGTCGTAGACTCATGATACAAAAAACAATCCCCATTATTCATGCTAAATCTCCATTTTCCATGCAAAAGAAATTCATAGATAAGGTCAACATTTACGAGTACGTTGTTAATCAATAGGCCACTATGACTATTATGTTTGTCGGATCATGAGGCAAGGTAAAAATTGTACGTTAGAACGATCACTTCTCTTGTGTGTTCAGCTGTGTAGCCCATACACAACTCAGGATGATACACAAAAGTGCAAAGTGCTGTGACAAAAATTAAAGAGTGTAGTGACAAAAAACCAAATCTACCTGGGTGTTTTTACACCCATATAAGGCTATATGGGTTAAGGGTTAAATTGTCACTTATCGTGATATTTTAAGAGCACAATCATTTCTGCCCCATTCAGTCCATACAAATGTATAGAAAGAAAAATGAATGTCAGTGAACTGTGTAATCAATTTCTTCCTTAGACTGTGTGACTGTAAACGTTGACGGTTCGATTTTTGCTCGGAGGAATAAAATATTTTAATTTTCTTGCACTGGTATAAAAACAAAGCACGGCGTTGAATTACGCCACTAGATACACAGAGTCCAAAAAATTGCGAAAAGTGAAAAGTTTTATCGTTATCTACTGCTATAAGTGGAATATAGCGCGGAGCAAAAACATTCAACAATGAGGAATTTCACCAAGTGTCACAACTGCTGCTGGTTTACCTAAAATGGTCATCATAATTAAATATATATATTTAAAAACATCCATTCTGAGGGCGTCGTGGAGTAGGGACACAATTGTCCCCTACTCAGAAGCAATTATTATTTATTAATATTTCATTTTTTTCGCTCTGGCACCAAGGCAAAAGTCCGGCGTTGAATTCCTCCAATCAACACGTAAAACCCCGAAAATTCGGCGGAATGTGCGAAACGGAGACTTTAACACTAGGCTCCATCTGGCTACTCTGCTTTACACGGGATACACAATGAAGCTGAAAGACTTCTGCCAACTGCTGAAATCTTCAGCTAAAGCCATATTCTTCTTTTTTTTGTTTAATTTCCATTAAAAGACATTCCAATACCAAATTCAATATCATAATATATAAGTAACTTATTAAGGAAACGTATAAAAATTTGAATTTTTTTATACGTTTCCTAATAAGTATTTTTCTTTCCCAAGTGTGATGTTATAAAATAAATACATAAATTTTCTACAAAATTGTAGTTTCATTATGATTTCCAGCCAGGCTTGTTTTTCTCATGCTTGAGCAGAAATAATTCTATTCGAGAGCTCATTCCTCGGCTATGAGCTGTGAAATCAAATTACGTTATTATTTGATGAAAGGCTGGAAAATGTATCTTGGGAATCTTTTATGCTTTCTGTTAACTAAGTTGGAGAGTGAAGCAAATGGTTGTGTACATCTATGGGTACAGCTATGGGTTCGATTTCCACATGGAGGAAGAATTATATTAACATTTATTAAAAAAGTAAAATTTAACTTATGTATCTTGGGAACCTAGTGTTAGACACGCTTTCGCAGTCGCATGTTTGTGCCCCTTCGCCACCACGAGGTGATACACAGTAAAACTTGTAATTTACATTTTTAAATTTCTCTTTCGTTCCACATTTATGAAAGTAAAAGCATAATTCTAACCATTACTATATTCACATTTTTATAGACCGAGTAACATCAACTAAGTAAATTTATAATATACCTACTAGCGGCCCGCCCACCGCTTCGCCCGCTTAAATTACATGATTATTGATTTAATAAACAGAATTGATTGACAACTCTAATGACTTCTCATATGATTTTTTTATTACTTTATAATCTGTAATATTCTAATATGATTTTTTACGACATTATCGTAATTTCTATAAGAATTTTTGATTGTTTCGAACTAAAAAATACGACCAATGTTGATATTTGATATTCATAAAATATACATAAAGCTAATTATTTATTATATGTATATATTTTTGTAACATTACGTTCTTTTTACCTATGTTATGTTTTTTAAAGCTCTGTTAAATGTGCTGATGTCACTTAATAATTTAATGTACTGCTTCAGAAACAGCCTTAAATGTTAAATTATTGATTTGGGTAAGGATTCATAATATTCTTTGTAAAATAACTGTAATGTTTGCATATTAACTCCTGTACAGTTTTTAAATTAGTTACACATATTATTAGCTAAATGTACAATTGGTAAATATGTAGTTATTACAGAGTACACGTAGAAAGGATGTTTTTAGGCATTTTTATATAGATTTATTTCAAACGAACGAACGAACCAAAAAATCTATGTATTTGCTTGATATCTCTTTGAAGATCAAATCGTTCTTTATCTCTGTGTTGAATTAATTACGACTTAAACTTAACTGTTATGATTTATGAAGGTAATCTCCACTAACAATTCAATTTTGTTTACTTTGTTGTATAAAATATTGTATAATAGTGCTTCAAAAATATATATTTTTATCAACAGTGATATAACCAAGACGTTTCGAATGACATTCTTTAGCCAGGAATCTTACCAGCGCGATTGCTATATAACATTCGCAGGCAAATTAATGCCTTGAGTTCATTCAAATGACGATAACTTTTTTTTTAATGAACCGATTTTGTTGAACCAAATTTTAGTAGTTAAGTTGAGTTAAAACAAAGCAATTGGTGATTTTTTAAGTAATTCAGTTCAGTATTTTCAGAGAAAAATGTGGATATACATATTCGACAGACAGACGGACAGACAGACAGACAGACAAGAAATTAAAAAAAAATCAAAAAAAATTTTTGCTTTCTATTATTGTTTTTGAGTGTCCCTCTATCCATTTCAGTCAATATTACTAAATGTACAAACAAAATATTTTTACTGTCTTATTATATATAGAGATGAGATATTGTAAAAATGAACATGTTCTATATTTTCCCAGTCGTAGCGCAGCGGCACGAGGTGTGACTGTAAAACCGACTGGTTGTGGGTTCGATCCCCACTCGAGGAGATGAAATATTTACTTAAAATTTATATTTCCATTTCTTCGCTCTGGTGTCGAGGTTAAGCGCGGCGTTGAGTTCTGCCACTCAACACGCAATGCCTCCAGAATTCGGCAGAAAGTGGGGAACGGAGTGTCTTAACACTAGGTTCCCTCTGCCTACCCTGCTGTGTGCGGGATACAGCGTGAAGTTGATTTATTTTTATTTTTTATTTTATTCTCCCGTATATTTTCCCGTTATTTCTTTTTAAACTTCACGCTTCATGCCGCATACCGTAGAGTAGGTAAAGGGAACCAGCGGTAAGACACTTCGTCGCACAAGCACGACAATTTTTTTAAGATATTTCTTATTGAATAACGAAACTCAACACTGCTGTACCTTATTACCAAGTGAGCTGAAAATAATTCATTACATCACGTGGGTATCAAACCTACAATCAATACATTTACATTTTACAACTTTTTCCAATACAAATATTGAAATATCGTTCGTCATTTTAGATTATCCTATTATGTGTAGTTTTCAAAGGTGCCAATCATGTACAGCTTATTTTGACAGAGTTTCATACACTTAAACAATATTGAAACGAAAAAAAAATTGATTATAAAAAAATATTGATGTACATTTATTTTTTTAAGTATGTAAAAACATTTTATTTTGTTTTATGATCATTTAACTTCTTACTTGGAGAAATGATTCTATTTAAATTATTTCCCATTGCTCCGCTGCGGTGGACAAAGTGAGAAGTTGACATCTCCCACTCAACACGTGGGGAACGGAGTGTCTTAACCCTAAGTCTGCCATCTATTACTTGCATATAGATGCGGGAAAGAAGATGATTTTTATCACTTCACACGCCGAGTAAAAATATACAATATAAGAATGAATGTATTAAACATATCTATGAATTAAATTTTATAGAAAATTTCCTTATATTTTTATGTATACTGTATTATCTGTTCAAAATATAAAATTCAGTGATTTACTTTTTACAATTTTTTTTTTAAATTTGCCATGTTCTTTATATATGTAAAATCTTTTAAGGTCAAATTGACTCACATTCCAATGTCTAATTGAGCTGAAATTTACTTTACTATTATCTCGATATGTAATATAATTATTTAGATGAATGTGGATTACCACATACGGACAGTATGTATCCCAAAGTTATAATAAACGTTTACAAGCTTCGTATTTGCTAAACGTGTATATAAAACTTGATTGGACAGAAAACTTGGATGATATCCAAAAGAAACGAACTCCAAGCCTGCTGCTGTTGAAATTTTACAAGATATTTACTGAAATATATGTAAGCACCGTGTCGGTTGCTTAGTTCATTTGATAGATGGCGCTACGTTCCACAGAGGATCGGAGACCGACGCTCGCCGTTGCTGCCATTTTGAATTGATCTAACGTACAATACATAACTTTCATTTTAAATTATTTACCGTTTAAAAGTTGATATTAATTATAGTCTTATTCATTGTGGAATTAAGTGTAATAGCTAGTAAAAGTATTATAAGTCAATACTACATGAGTGCATGGACATTTAATTGTCGATTCTCTTTTTTAGGTTAGTGGTTTTATTGTTTTATTTTATTGGGTTTTTTTTATATTTAAATATTATTATTAATCTTATAAATAAATCTCTTTTTTAGACGAATCACATTGTGTTATGCATTGCTAAATCCCAACATTAAAAAGTAATCTTATATATATACTGATATATTTTTACAATAACACACAAAATCCAATAAAAATAAATAAGAGATTCATAATATACAGTATAAATTATAATAGGCGGTCGTGGCGCAGGGGTACAAGCTTGCGACTGTAAACGTAACTGGTCGTGGATTCGATTCCCATCCGACGAAATTAATATTTTCATTTCCCCGCCCTGGTACAAAAACATTTTTTTTAAATAGTTATAATTAATCCTCCACGTGGAAATCGAACCCACAACCATTGCGTGTACAATCACTTGCTAAACTAAGAAGATACATTCCAAATCGCAGCTTCACTCTCTAAATTAGTTAACAGACAACATAAAAGGTTTCCAAGATACATTCCGGCCTTTCATCAAATAATAACGTAATTGGATTTCACAGCTCATAGCCGAGGAATGAGCTCTCGAATAGAATTATTTCAGCTCAAGCATAAGAACAACAAGCCTGGCTGGAAATTATAATATAATGAGACTACAGTTTTGTGGAAAACTTATACATATATGATATTGATTTTCTATTGGCATATCTTTTAATAGAAAATAAACAGAGAAAATAAAATTAGATTATTAGCCACGAGACACTTCGTTCCAAACGCACTTTTCGGGACTCTGCGTGTCTAGTGACGTATTCAACTTTGCGCTTTGTCTTCTTACCAGAGTGAGAAAATGAAAATTCTTTGCCCAGAGCAGGAATCAAACCTAAAAAAAATCTATGGCGCTCGAGTATTTTGATTTAGCGGTTTTTATAACTTTGTGATTCACCCATTTCTTGATTCCACACTCAAATCGTCAGATTATTGGAATATATACTGCATGTACTTAACTTACCTTGCCATGATATGACGCGATCGAGTTTTTCTGGAAATCGATTTTTTCTTAGTAATCTGACTGGCTGCCCTCAACGCACTTCCCTATATGAAGGGTTCACATATAGTAGGGGTCCACTATAGGGTATAAGCTTTCTTCCCATATGATTTTGTGACGCGCTCGAGTAACTTACAAAATCCCTCTTCGGATTCCTAATTAAACTAAATAAAAATATGGTTATTTAAATGAAAATATGGCAACATTAAAAAATAAAACAAGGGTATACAAAGGTTTTGGTATAAAATTGACGCATGACATGCGTGACTCGGAGAGTGTTACATTATTAGCCTCACGCTGTATTTCGCATCACGCGAACATGGGAACCTATAGTTAAAGCTCTGTGATCTCTTTAAGATACTTCCCCAGTGTTACAATAGAAAGAGGAGACGGAGACGTTAGTGTACATTTTGAAGAGTCTCCTTAAACCTACGAGGTCGCAAGTAATTGTCCTACGCTCCTCATCCTGAAATACGTTGGCTCCAGTGCCTGCAAGTTACGTCCGTGTAGTGCTAAGTAGTTTTTCTCTTTAACCTTCTTCATTAAAATAAAAGACCACTGGTACCACCGTTACTCCTAACTTGTCTTTGGCAGTCTAAGTAAAAAAGAAATTTTATATATAAGCATTAAGTCGATTTGAGACCAGTCGTAGCACAGCGGCACAAAGTGTGACTGTAAACCGACTGGTTGTGGGTAGAATTCCCACTCAATGGAGATGAAAAACTTACTTAAATTTATATTTCCATTTCTTCGCTCTGGTGTCGGGGCAAAGCGCGGCGTTGAGTCCTGCCACTCAACACGAAATTCCTCCAGTTTTCGGCAGAAAATGAGGTATGGAGTGTCTTAACATTAGGTTCCCTCTGCCTACCCTGCTGTAGGCGGGATACGGCGTGAAGCTGTATTTAGTATTACTCTCTCTCTCCACTTCTTTTTCTTCGACACCACTTTTACAGAGATTTTTCACTATGACAATAATATCATATTTTTCATATTTTAGGAACAGATTTGCTTGCCATGTCTATTACCACTTTAAGAGAAAAGTGGAAAAAAAAATAAATGAAATATCTTAAATAAAATACTACGTTACAACAGATATGTTTCTATACTTGCATTTAAGCAAATTCTAAAGAAGAAGGAGTTATTTTCATTTATTCCGAGTAGAGCACAATTTACTAGGAAATGCATGTAGTTTTTAATATTTAGTAAAGTCTGTTCTTGACACCTTTTGTAGTCCCGTGTTTGATTCCCTTTCAAAGTAAATATTTAAATGAGAATTCTGTTTGTATAAAAATGATATAGAGTTTTTTTGTAATAAATTATTTTAATATTAATCGTAATTTCTTCTGGTGTCGAGGCAAACTGCGACGTTGAGTTTTGCCTCCAGAAATCGGCAGAAAATGGGGAACAGAGTGTCTTAACACTAGGTCTCCTCTGCTTACCCTGCTGTTAAGACATCAGGTGTTTAGTGGCCGCAGTGGAACGTTAAATTAAATATTTTAAATAAAAATAAATATATACGTGTGTGTGTGACTGACAGATATCTCACGCACGAAACTACTGGACTTAGAAAGTTAAAATTAATTAAGTTAATTAAGTCCTTACGGACTAGGTTAGGGAGTAAAGGGGAGCACTCCCTTAGAGAGTATAGGGTAGTGCTATAGTCTCTACGAGAAAATTTTCTAAAATTTCTACGGAAACCGGCAAAAACGGAGTTTTCCATTTTGTGTCTTCAAATATTTTTCCTCCAGAATTCTACGAAAAGTAGGTTACGGAAGTATTTTAATGAGGAGAGTCTTAACACTAGGTTCCCAGGTCCCTTCAACTTACTTTATGTGCGAGATACAAAATGAAGCTGAAACAATATATCTATTCTAAAGAGATCTTACTTAAATGTATAAGTGAAAAAACATTATTGGCGGCGTCGAGTGACAAATTAATCAATTGAATACCTGATTGAAAGTTAAGATCGACAAATTCTTATAAGTTTATTTAAAGAAAAAAATTGCTCTGGTACTTACCAGTACGGTGTTACCAAAGTACAGTGTTAGGTTCCACCTTTTAACATACATCACGAACATACAGAGTGAAGCAAAAAAATATTTAAAATATTACCCTTTCTATCAATTTTCTACCTCTTCCATGTGCCAACCAAAAATAAATATTTCCATTATAAATTAAAACAAAAAACAACTAAGTATATAAAATTTTCCGCAGAAAAGTTTAATACACGAACAACCCGTTTCCCAGTATTTCTAGACTACATTGTATTCCGAAACAATAGTGTTACTTAGTTATTATAAAGATTACACCTGTACACGCTTTCGTTACTGAGAAAATATGTTTCAAAGTTATTTTAGACGCCACTGTAGAGAAAGATGGATAGATTTTTATTTTAACCTCACACTGTATACAGCGAAGTAGACAGGGAAACTTAAGTTAAGACACTCCGTTCCCCACTTTCCGCAAAATTTTAGGCACATGTTGAATGGCGGAGCTTGATGTCGCATTTTGTCTCGCTACCTACGTTCTAGAGCAAGGAAATAGTTTATTCCTCCAAGTGGAAATCGAATCCACAAATGTCGTGTTAACAATTGGATATTGTGCCGCTGCGCCACAACAGTCGCTATTTTCAAAGTAATTTAAAAAGTTACAAATAATAGTGAAAACTAATTAATAAGCCAAACTTATAATAGTAAATTTATTGAATGAATATGTAAATTAATGTAAATTAATAATTAATTAATATCATGTTTCTATGTTTTAGGTAATTATGCGGAAATACACAAACATATTATAAATTTGAACTCCATTGTCCATATACAGTTTACATGTTTGCGTCAATTATTGGTAAATACAAAAGTTATTTTGAAATAAGCTGTAATTGCTAATGCTATAATTACTTTTTAATGATGCAAGATACAACTATCATTCAATTTATTATATATATTTAATATTTTTCACGCCTGCGCATATCGGAGAAGGCACAAAGAATTTATTATCTAAATACCGTTTTCCGTTTCAAATATTTAAGACTATTGATTTGATGATCTCAACATTGTGCTCTGCATTGCTAGAACAGGTAAATAAAAATAATTCATTCCCCAATAAATCGTCTGTAAAGTGATGATTGCCACCACTTTACAGACAGACGCTGTACCACTGTGCCACGATGACGTTTTTTTTATTTACATCTAAAATTACACTGATAATTTTGTTGCTATTTTTTATATTTATTCTAAACATCACAAATTTCTGTACTTTTGCACTTGGAATTTTGAAATCTTGAAGATGGAGTAATAAACAAGCGGGATAGGCAGAGAAATATTCTGACGACGGCGCGGAACTCAACGCCGCGATTTGCCTGTTAAGGTGATGGTTCATAATGTCAAAACACTTTGCACATTGATTCTTCGGTAGTGAAAGTGACTGTCACGCTTTTACTTAGCGGAGGATAATGCGTAAGAACAGATTATTTTAGTAATATATCTAAAGAACATTCATGAACTTTATATGGTAAGGGATTACACAAGCTTCATTCTTTTTTTTTAAATATTTTATTTTACGATTTTAAGTGATGGGTAGATCTGAAAAGGTTGCTTCTCAAACAGCAAAGCAAAACTCAAAGCTTAGGTAGTGGTTGCCCTTTGTAAAACTTTAATTAATTCGGTATTATTTTTATGCAAACTAACATTTTGGCAGATTGACAAGAACATACATAAAAAAATATATATTATATAATATTCAGGCGAATTGGGAACCTCTCTCTTTTTAGAAATCGGTCGAAAAGGAGAATATTCTTTGTTGAGGTTGGTTGAAAAGAAATACAACGATGAGGAATCTCACTTCAGACGAAAAGTAAGCCGTGGTTCGCCAATTTTTTACAATTTAAAACAAATTTCTTACTAAAAATAACCAACTTTCTTACTAAACACAACCAACTTGTTCAATTTCAACCGGATCCTATAATCAGAACATAACCAAACTTTCACCAAACTATCCTTGAAGTGTATCCTTTTCAATAAAAAAGGAACCGGAATCGGTTGACGTGATATTGAGATATTTGTCCATTTGTCGCGTACATAACTTATTCAAATGTAAGATTTATGTGATTTCATCACAGATACCATTGTCAGATATGGACCAAATAAAAATGGGACTACCCGAAAAGCACTTGCTTTTAAAAAAAATATCAAAATCGATTTAACCAGTGAAAAGTTCTGAGGTAACAAAAATAAAAAAAATAAAAATACAGTCGAATTGATAACCTCAATTTCTTAAAGAAATCAAAAAAGGTTAAAAATGTCGGCTAAAAGGGCAGTTTAAAGGTAGTTACAATGTCACTCTTGAGAAGTATATGATACGATGAGTTTTAGTTTAAACCTCTCAGAGCAATGTTTCTAATAATTTTATTGAATATTCGAAATATAATAAAGTATTTAAGTGCAGGATGAAGTGATAAAAAAAAAAGGATTTTCAAGGTTCTGCAAGAATATTTAGAGTTAAAATAAAATAAAACCAAAAGAGTGTGGTACTAGGTTCCCTCTCTCCACCCCCTCTATATGGGATAAAATTAAAAAAACAAATGAATTATAAGCAAATCAAAAAACTCAACTGCGTATACTAAATTAATGTGTCCAGTAATATTCGCGCCATCAAGACAAATCCAACGACGAATCGTTTATCAAAATCGGTTCACTGGGTTAACATACATATATACGCGCTAAAACATACACCTCCCTTTGGACTTCTTCGCAGTTGGTTAAAAAAATATGTTTATCATTAAAAAAAAAACTGATTTTACAAAAAAACTGAGCTTATTAAACAATCATTTTGACTCTTCGGATCTTAGGAGGTAGGAAGGAAGGAATTTTGTCGTATTTTATTTTAATATCCTGTCACGTAACCCATGATAAGTGGCACAAAACGTCGAATTTTCCCAAATAAAACCATCGATATTTTAATGAGTCCGTATGTATGTACGTATGAACGGGAAAAGTCATGAGTTCGATTCCCACTCGAAGAAATAAAATATTTCATATTTTCCTTCCTGCAATATGTAACGAAAACGACGCTTCACCCGACCCGTTTCTTGTAATTACGTTAAATAAGATGGTTATTTTCTTCTGTGCTTTAAAATACATGCCACCATGATATTTCATATGAATTTCAGGTCGATACCTAGATTAGTACATGAGAAAGAACGTTAAGGATTTGATAGAGAACAGAACGACATATGGACATAATAATTATCTTTTTTTTCTTTAGGTGTACGGAACCCTAAAAAAATACAGAGCCACAAGGCATAATTAAGCACGTAAAACAAAAAAGTGTCTTTCAAGTAAATACAAAACAAAAGCAGTTGACCGTTCTTTCATCTAACATGGAATTTCGTACAATTCCGGCGTGCATCAGAATGAGATATAACTTGGGCGGTAGTGACCTACTTTCTCGTCTCTGGAAGGGACCATCCCTTGTTTTTTTTATATATATCTATATACTAGCGACTCGTACGCGGCTTCGTCCGCTTTAACTTATAGTTATATTATAGCCTAATAATAGAAAATATTTACATTAATTGTAATTTGTGTGTTGTTCTGATGTATAATTCCATTTATATTTTCATTTCATCGCTCTGGTGTTGAGGCAAAGCGCGGCGTTGAGTTCCGCCACTCAACAAGCAACGCCTCCAGAAATCGGCGGAAAGTGTGGAACGGAGTGTTTTAACACTAGGTTCCCTCTGCCTATCCGGCTGTGTGCAGGATACAGCGTGATTAAAGTTACACAACTGTAAATTTTCACTTATATCCGTTGAGTAGTTTTTGCGTAAAAATGAAACAAACATCCACCCTTACAAATTTTGATAATATAAAAAAAATATAATAAATAATAATATGAAAGAATACGAATTAGTAGGATAGAACGTAAATATATTGTTATTTACTGTCTTTTAATCGTTTTCTTATAAGTATATATCACATTCTAAATGTAGATTCTAGTATCATATAATTTTTTGTCTACCTAATATTTGAAACATAATAAAGTTTGTTTTATTTTCATAATTTTTTTTGTAATCATTCCAAAATTACACTAATTACTAATTTAGTAATTAGTAATTTTTACTAACCTCAGACGAGTGTAAACGCGATGGTTGTGAGTTTGATCCTGGAAAAGGATTTCAGGAACTCATTATTTTCATTTATTGACTGTGGAAATAACACAGCATTGAGTTCTGCCACTCGACATACAATGTCTTAAAATATAAGCGGAAAGTGAATAATAAAGTGTCCGAACACTAGGCTCCTTGCGTCCAACCTACTTTACTTCCGCGATTAAATAATATTAACCGTTTCAACATTTTATTTACCCCATATTACATACAATTATAGGATATATGTAGATTTAAAATTGTTCTACACTTTAAATCTCACATTGAATTTCAATACACGAACTGTAAGAAAAATAATCTATTCAAACTTGGCCTGCACTAAATAAAACAAAAAAAAATCAATATATACAAACTAATTGCATAACGACCTTGCAGTTATCAAACGATGCCATCATGCTAGGTGCAGACTTACAAAGCCTTATAGATTTTAATCGGGGCCTAGTTTAAATCACGAAACGTATTTTAAAATAGATACGAAATAAAAATATTTTATGCATTGGTATTACATTATAATATTGGTAACCCTATTGTGCCGCAGTGGAGCAGTGTATGTAAATAAGACGGTTGTGGGTTCGATCTTCACTCGGGGAAAATTAAATGATATTATTTCCTCGTTCTGGCTCCTCGAAATTATTGTATTTATACTACCTATGCATTTTACGCCCAAACTAGGACAATAAGTGCTGATTAATATAACTTAACAAAACTTTTCCATGCAAAAATGGAATTAGCTTAAGTGTTATACTTAAATAAAAATATTCTTCAGCTGGAACTCGAACCCACAACCATTTAATGCAGTTCCATATACATTTCAAGAATATTAGAAGTTTTTCATGCACAGCTATTGTAGCTTTCGTAACAGTTAACTTGATTTATATCGGACCTGAAGAAACACGGAAGGAGTTTAAATGGTAATGTTCTATGACCTACCCAATGTGAAGGCTACTATACTGACATTTCAAATATTCAGTAAGGGAAAGTTAATTGTAGCAGAAATTCTGTCCTTTTTCAATTTTACATAGGTATTTTTATAAAATTTTATTGCAAGGTTTCGATCGATTTTTTCTACTTGAAAAACGTAACGTAAAACGGAAAAGCATAGCGTAGAGTTCCGCTACTCAATACGCAATATCTCGAGAATGGGGTGATGGCGTGGGGAACAGTGTCTCAACAGTAGGTTCCTTCTGCCTAAGCTAAAACTCGTTGTCTCTAAAGTCCAATCAAAGAAAGTATAAGGATGTTAACGTCATTAGAAACTATTGATAAGCAATTGAATACTTTTTTAAACTGAATTGAATGATTATCACTGAATGAAGATTATATATTATTTCTTTTTTTCAATAAATTAATATTTATTTGCACTTAAGTTGAGGTCGGTCGTGGCGCAGAGGCACAAAATGTGACTATAAAATCGACTGGTTGTGGGTTCGATCCCCATTCGAGGAAGTGAAATATTTATTTATATTTTCATTTCTTCGTTCTGGTGTCGAGGCAAAGCGTGGCGTTGAGTTCCGCCACTCAGCACGCAATGCCTCCAGAATTCTCTCTGCCTACCCTGCTGTGCGCGGGATACAGCGTCAAGCTGTTCTTTTTTTTATTTGTATTATACTTAACGAGTGCATTTGTATTCAAATATTTTTATATTGTAAATTATAAAGATTGATTCTTTCTCTATCACTTGTTCCACACCCTCGACTCAGGTGCAACTTGACAATGAGTCATAGTCTTTCGTGCTTGCAGCCGCAGCATTTTTCGATTTACAAGATGTTATCACACCAAAAATATAGAAATCTGAGTTAAACCTCTGCGACTGACGTGGCTTCATTTTTTAAAATATTTTTTACTGACGTGGTAGTCTACGAGACACGTTTTCAAACAGTAAATATTTTTATACAATAAGCTTATGCAGCTATTTTATTTATATTTATTAGATCACTAGTATATTCTTAATTCAATGTTTTTTTTATTAAACAATATTTATTGACTTTACATAAATCTCTCTATGAATCTCCTTTTTGACATTAATGATACAGAAAAAATTAAAAAAAAAAACAATTTAATTTATATTTAACAAATCAATTTTTTTATCTAAAAAAATAAACTTCATTTAATATTACTTGAGGCCAGTCGTGGCGGAGTGGCACAAAGTGTGACTGTAAAACCGACTGGTTGTGGGTTCGATCCCCACTCGAGGAGAAGAAATATTTACTTAAATTTATATTTACATTTCTTCGCTCTGGTATCGAGGTAAAGCGCGGCGTTGAGTTCTGCCACTCAACACGCAATGCCTCCAGAATTCGGCAGAAAGTGGGGACCGGAGTGTCTTAACACTAAGTTCCCTCTGCCTATCCTGCTGTGTGCGAGATGCAGCGTGAAGCTGATGGAGTGGTATCTACACATATCTGTGTGCAACTTAGGCAATTCCTACCATGCCACATATAACACAGTAATGAAGGCTTTTAAAACCATTTACTTTGATATCTCTCGGGGCACATAACTTTAAAGTATCTGTCCTCACGTAAAACAATTTGCGCGGCTGTAGTTTACGGTCCTTTAGACCCTTTTAGGTTTTATTGTAGTGCTGGAACTGAGCAGAACTAGAAATAGTTCGAATTTTCATTGTTTTTCACTTGTAACTATTTAATTGAGTTTATTTCGCCTTTCGTCTTACTTATAAAAAGATATAAATAAATATCTTCACGTTGTATCTCAAGTATAATAGAATAGCGAGAGTGAACCTGGTGTTAAGAGACACCGACGAATAGAGTGTCTTAATGAGGGACGTGGAGGTGGAGGGAGTGTTTTAACACTAGGTCCCCAGGTTCCCTTTGTCTACATACAGGATACAGTATCAAAGTAAATTAAAATCAAACATATTTAGCTACATAAATTTCTCATTTTTTTATATCATGAGAGAATACTTTATATCAAAACAATCTATTAATAGACATTGACGGAACTCAACGCCGCGCTCTATCTTATTATCACGACGCAACAACAACTAACTGTAAATGGCATGAGTATGTTCAATTTTCAACACTTTGTTAAAACCAACACTTCTAAATGAGTTTCCTGATTGTGGCCTCTTACATTATAATGAAAGTATAAACCGCTTAGCAGTTAATTACTTTATTGGGGCATTCATGTCGCTTTAAAGTTGTATCGAAATAATTAGTTTTGTTTGATAATTAATTATGTTTTCAGGCACTGTAAAGTAAATTTAATTTGTCTTTAATTCTTTTAAGGCAGTCGTGGAGAGGCCCACAGGCCGTGTGACTGGTTGTCTTTATAGGTTCAATTTACACTCGAGGAAAATATTGAATATTTTTATTTTATATATTATTGTTTACTTAATTATTGTTTACTTAGAGGCCGGTCGTGGCGCAGCGGCACGAGGTGTGACTGTAAAAGCGACTGGTTGTGGGTTCGATCCCCACTCGAGGAGATGAAATATTTATTTAAATTTATATTTCCATTTCTTCGCTCTGGTGTCGAGGTTAAGCGCGGCGTTGAGTTCTGCCACTCAACACGCAATGCCTCCAGAATTCGGCAGAAAGTGGGGAACGGAGTGTCTTAACATTAGGTTCCCTCTGCCTACCCAGCGTGGGATACAGTGTGAAACTGATTTTTTTTTTATTTTCTCGCTGTGGTAACGAAGCGAAGGAACGGATGTATCCTAATGATAATAGAGTGTCACAATACTGATGCCTAGGTTGTCTCTCACTATCCTGCTATGTGTGTAAATAAAGCGTAAAACTAAAAAAAAATAGCACCTTGTATTCCGCGTATAGCAGGATAAGTAGAGAAATCCTAAAATTAAATTACTCCGCTTCTCAATTCTCAAGACATTGTAGCGGAACTCAACGATTCTTGTCTCGTCACCAAATCAAACAAATGAAAATAAGTTATTGCTCCGAATGGGAGCCGAACCCGTCGCCCTTATTGTAAATAGCTGTGCTGTTGCGCTACGATATTTTTTATTGTATTTTCACGTAAATGTGTAAGTATTTTATTGTGTGTTATTTTAAGTGTAAGTATTTTTTCAACGGAAGGATATGTTCCCTTCAGAAATGCAGAAAAAAATTGTATTGAAAAAAGCACATTTTTTCAACATTATATTATACATTATATCTCGACAAGAAAAACGCTTTACGAGATATCTGTATATATTTCATTAGATAATAGAATTATATAATACTTTTTACTTTCTTAAAATAATATTTTTTGCGTTGAACATGTTCCGTACCAGGATAAAATAAAATTATAAAAAAATAGCAAGAAGCCGTCGTGATTATCTGGAAAGCGAGGCCAAGTTGGCCTCAAAGAAACTGTGGATCTTCAGCAGAGCGAGACAGTACTTCACGCCAAAATACCGATTAGCCCTGTATAGGGCCCAGATTTGACCTCATTTGGAGTACTATTCTCATCTCTGGACTGGTGCACCCCAGTATCAGCTTGATCCATTTGATCACATACAATGTAGAGCCATTCGAATCATTGGGGACCCAATGATCTGTGAAAGGCTTTGGCTTTGCGTAGAGATATCTCCTCCCACAGTACGTCACAAACTCAAGTATCATCCACATCACCTGTATACGTACAACTGCGGAATGGCCTACCTGCCACAGTGTTTCCAGGACGATACCACCTGGGTCCTTTTAAATGCGCATATATCTCCATCTTAAAGACCGGCAACGCAGCTGTAGTTCCTCTGGTATTACACGGGGTCGTGAACGGCGATAATCACTTACCATACGCATACAACATACAGTGGCCCGTACGCTCGTATGCCTCGTCTTTTCCCATAAAAAAATATGTTCACGGGCATGTGTCATTCAATACGCAATGTCTCAAAAACCTGTGAAAAGTGTATTGATGGACAACAGAGTGCCTTAACACTAGGCTGTCAGGTTCCCTCTATCTACTTTTCTATGTGCAATAACATAATTATATTAATCAATCTGAGTGTTAAGTAACTTTTAACCTTTTGCTGAAGTCTTAAAATAGTGACGTCTATGAAAAACACCTGACAGGCTTTAATTAGGATTTATCTCATTAAAATATAGTAACGAAGCTGTAGTGAATGTTCAAAGAACAGCGTTGTTAGGTTCTCCAGTTAGTTTCTGAGAAGTAGGTTACTATAACATTATACAATTTTTAGAATACCTTTATTACTTGCTATAAATAGCTTGTAGCGATCTAATACTTTCAAAATGTATTAACTAGCGATGAGGCCAGTCGTGGCGCAGGGGCACAAAGTATGACAGTAAAACCGACTGGTTGTGGGTTCGATTCCCTCTCGAGGAGACGAAATATTTATTTATTTTTATATCTATATTTCTTTGCTCTGGTGTCGAGGCAAAGCGCGGCGTTGAGTTCTGTCACTTAACACGCAATCCCTCCGGAACTCGGCAGAAAGTGGGGAACGGAGTCTCTTAACAAAAGGTTCCCTCTGCCTACCCTGCTGTGTGCGGGATACAGCGTGAAGCTTATTGATTAAAAATCAACTAGCAACCCACACGCAGCTTCGGCCGCTCTAACTTATTGTTATCTATAGCAAAAATTATACAAAATCTTTACATAAATTGTATACTGTGTTATTATGATGTATAAGCTACATTACTATAAATTAGATATAGTATTTAAAATAGTAATTAGATATAGTATTTCAGTAGTACATGTGTTTTAGTATTTTATAATATTAGTAGGATCAGAAGTGACTTAATAGCAACGGAGTGTTCTTACACTAGGTTTCCATCTGCTTACACTCCTATGTACCGAAGGCAGCGTGAAGCTAAAAAAAAATAATAATTTTTATTTTTAATTTTTATTTTTATTCGGATTTTTCACTAGTTTTTGTTTCTATCGTTTTATGAGAATCATCTTTCTAGATTTCGTTTACAAGATCAGAAAAAAAAATTAAACAAACTTATGACCGACATAATACCAACTTGCTAATTGCCCTATCCTTAAAATGTGGCTCTACCTGAACGTGGTGTTATATATATTATATAATATAAAAACAGATTTTTTTTTGGAGCCATCATGGCGCAGTGGTACAGCGATTGACTGTAAGCGCGGCGGTTGTGGGTACGATTGCCACTCTGGGAATGAATTTCCTGTCTCTGGTAACAAGATAAAGTGCTACGTTGCATTCAACCACTACATAAATATTGCTTCCCGGGATATAAACAGGATATAAACGGGATACAGCGTTAAGCTTAAAAAATAGAAATCTTTTATTTTTTCTTTCTATTTATGTATTGGTTGAGTAAATGTCAGAAGTAAACGACTTACAGAGGTAATACGATGAATTTTATTGTGGTAATGTAAAGAACCACATTTCGTTCCCAAAGGAAATTAAGTCGCTGAAGTACTGACGAGCGGTTTTAATCGACGTTCATGTTAGATTAAATGATTGGTTTTGAAAGTAACTAAAAGTAAAATATATTTATAATAGTTGAGGCCAGTCGTGGCGCAGTGGCGCAACTGCGACTATAAGTGCGATAGGTAGTGGGTTCGGTTCCTGCTTGAGGAAATAAAATCTGTACTAAAATAATAAACGAGAAGAGTTTGTTTGATTGTTTGTTTAACCGCTAAGATCTCTGGATTTACTGGTCCGATTTACATGTTTTTTTTTGTTTTGTATGAAAGTTATATTCCTCAGGAGTGTTATAGGGTGTATTAAATTACAGTGTATGTAAGTCTTAATTAGCTTTAAACAACGAAATAACAAAGTATATCTAATTCTTAACATAATAAGTCATTTTGTGACAAAAAAACTATTAGATTTTTTACTATAACTATTTAATTATTTGACTTACGTATTGAAAATTACGAGCGAAAGTTATTCCATCATCAAGGAATTTTTATGAAGATAAGCTTCGGCGTCCATATCATGTGATTTGGACGTATACTTTTCGAGAAAATGTAAAAGTAAAACAATTCAACGCTCTGTCCGGGCCCAAGCCAATCTTTGAGTGACGCAGGGTGCTCTAATCCTCTCGAGCAACCATGCAGTGCTTGCACTTTCTCAGAATTATGAAAACAACTTATTCATGATTGAATGTATCAATCTGTTATGGTATGCGGGCGAAGCCGCGAGGGCCGATAGTATGTGATATTTTCATTATCTTGTTCTGGTAACGAGGCAAAGTGCGTCGTTGATTTCCGCCACTCAACACGCTTCTGGCAAATCTGACGGAAAGTGGAGAACGGAAGTGTTTTCATGGGAACGGTGTGTCTTAAAAAAAAGAAAACATACACACTATTGTGCATGTGTGTATTACATAATGTAGTGTATGCTTGACTAAATAACAGCTTTATTTTCTATGCAAATCCAATTGTAACCAATGAGACCATCGTGGTGCAGGTGCACGTCGTGACTGTATCGTCATCGGTTGTAAGTTAGACACTCTCTCGGGGGAATCGAGTATTTTCATTTCCTCATTCTGCTATCAAGACAAAGCGTGGCGTTAAGTTTATCCATTCAAAATGCAATGTCTCGATATTTGAACAGTACATGGGACACGGAATATCTTAACATTAACACCAGGTTCCCTCTGCCTACCCAGCTATATGCGGGCTACAACGTGAAACAAAAAATCCTTAATTTTCATAGGTAATATACTTATTTATTAGCTAAAGAACGTGAATAGTTCTAATATTATGCAAAGACACGTCTACCACACGAGCATACAAGACGAGACGCTAATGTGTTTGCGCACCTGTAGGTACCTTCCAACGCACAAGGCTTTCAATTTAAGCCTATGTCCACATTCTAATAAACTAATTTTTTAAAGAAAATTGCTACAGAAGTGCCACCTCCTTTTTTTAGTTTCACTTTTAAGTAGAAGGAACATCGAAACCTAGTGTTAAAGCACTCCGTTTCCATTAAGACGCTTTCCCACTTTTGCCGAATTCTGGAGGCATTGCGTATTGAGTGGCTAAATTCAACGGTAACTCGCATTGCCACGTTACCCTCTGGCAACGTGTTTGTCTCTCTAGACAAAATTAAAATAATTGTAATAAATTAAATGACTATCATTTTTTTACAGAAAATTGTGACAAGTGCTGCCTCATTTATAGATTTCAAAATTATTTTCGCAACCGGTCATTTTGAATAGAAAACGTTAAAGCAAAAGATATAGATTCAAGCAAATATGAGCCCCAATTATATGGCCTAGTATAAAAGATGAGATTAGTAAAAAAAAATTGATCATCTGAAATTCTCAAACGCGTCGGATTAAGGTATAGTGAGTTAGTTACATGCTAAATCATGTATATTGCACTAATCAGACAATTTGAAAGTAACGTAATGAAGGGCTCCCCTTTCTGTACGTGACTTTCGCGTTTCACGTCACAAGATTGTAAAAAAATGGGGTGGCTATTTTTATTTAATTTTGAGGCAATAATTCAAGGATTACGAAAAATATATAATTTGACGAATTCTATAAGAATTAATAAAAATTGATCGGTAAAGTGTAATGCAGCTGTGGGTTGCCTATTTTCCTTTCACCGTGTTTCTATTTCTCTCTCACTCGTTCTCTATCTATTACTCTCTGAATTATCAATGAAAATGATTATTAAAAAATACACAATAAAATAAAAAATATTTTTGTTACTACTATTTTATTATAAATACAAGAATTCCACTTTAAACATTCACACTCTTTTACTTATACTTTTTTATTTACACGTTATATCTTGAATGATTACGATCAATGATTTTAAAAATAATAATAATTCTTATATTAGGCAAGTCCTTTCAGATAATCGTCAGATTATGAGATAGCACGTCTAGGATATAAATATACATATATCTTAATCTGACGCGCTTGGATATTTCAAAATGACGAAATTGTTTTTGCACATTCTAACAATGGCTGCGAGTTTGCATCGCATATAAATCGTCAGATTATTAATATATATGCGCTTTTTTTAGGTTCACTTAACATTCCCTTAGAAAATCTGACGCGCTCGATATTTTTTTTTAAATAAATAAATAAATCAGCTTCACGCTGTATCCCGCACACTGCAGGGTAGGCAGAGGGAACCTAGTGTGTTAAGACACTCCGTTCCCTACTTCCTGCCGAATTCTGGAGGCATTGCGTGTTGAGTGGCAGAACTCCATATGATTTTTTTTTATCATTTTTAATTCTTACATACCTCACCTTCATCATGGAAACAATCAGATACATACTTAAAAGAATGCTTACATTTTAAGAATACGTAGAACATAGGTGATATCAATATCTGACGCGCTCGAGTATGTCCATGCAACAGTTTTTTTATTACATTTTTGAAAAACTAGTCACACTTCACCGATCAAAAGATATATATTGTATGACATTTTTTTGTTGTTATCATCGAAGCTTCGCAACCCAATAGGTCTCTGTGAAGCTCGAGTAAATCCCGATTCAGCATCGTGGGCTCCCCTACTAATATAAGTTTTTAATTACTAGCAACCCGCTTGTGGCTTCGCCCGCTTGAAATATTGAAATAATTAATAAATACAATTATTTATTAATTATCCTGGATTATTTTCGTGTTGTGATAACATTATTAGTTTAACCCTCTCCGACTGACGGTGGCTTACAATTATACTGACGCGGTAGTCCACGAGACACCTTTTTTAACAGCAAATATATAATTATTAGATCACTAATATATTAACTATGTTAAATTTATTTTAGATAATATATTAGTGAGTCAATGTGTATTTTCAAAATTAAATATTTTATTGACTTTATATAAATCACTCTAAGAATCTCTTCTTCAACATTAATGACTCAGGAAAAAACACTGACTATCACTGTAATGAGTCTAGAGAATGTAAAGTAAATTCAATGGTTCAATACAAAATTGGGCAGCCTCAAAATTACAGCAATTTTTGACAATTACCAAAGGAAAATTAATAGAAGAAAATTCATTATTTTTTTTTTCAGTTTTTTATATAATTTAGAACGAAATCACTTGCTATATCCAATTAAAAAAGATTTTTTATTCCATCTCTTTCTCTTTCTTGAATAGTAAATTTAAGAGAGAAATAGAAAAAATATATTCGTTATCAGGTCAACTTTGATAGAATACAAAGCTATATAGTCTGCCGTGTCCAGCATTTTTTGAAATAAAAGCCACCGACGAGTTTTACTGCTGCAACAACAAATAGACTCTTGTCCGCCTTGTTCACTTTTACCCTCCATGTGATTATAGTCTGCCATTATAATGAGGTTTCCAGTATCATTTTCTGTTTTCAAATATAATTAGAAGAAAAGTCTTTATAAGGTTTTGTTAACATCTCTGTACAAAATAAATAAGTAATAACCGGCATATAAGAATTTGAATGTAGCTTGATGACACGTATGGTTTAGTAGAGCGCTTGGACGATTTCCAAGAGGCCCGAGTTCGAGCGCTTTTGCATTTTTATGCATTTTTACATTTAATACAGATAAATAATTTTTACACTATATCAGAGTACTAAATTAACTAGTTTCGTTCGTGTATTAAACTCATTTTACTTTGATAGAAAGTTATCCTTAGCCTCAACTGCGACAATAATTCGCAAACTTGCTTACAGTCAATTTGTACGGCGAGCGCCGATATGAGTTTTGAATATGTTCAATCTAATTAATAGGCCAGTCGTGGTGCAGCGGCACGAAGTGTGACTGTAAAACCGACTGGNTTCCCTGCTGTGTGCGGGATACAGCGTGAAGCTGATTTAATTTTTTTTTAATTAATAGTTCTGTAGAGAATATTATATAGGTTTATTCTGTTAAATTTATTTATAATCTTTATTGGCTTAAAGTGGATTAGAACTGTTATTTGAAGTTATTTGGCTTGCTCGTGGCGTTAAATTCCGCACATAGTGGGAAACGGAGTGTCTGACTTATTTAATAAGTTTCCTGTACCATGCTCTGCGGTGATATATAATCCCAAAAGGCCAGGAGTTCGAGCCATAGTTTAATTTTTAACATCTAGAATAATTTAATATATAAATTAATAATACATAGCAAAATTGTATAGATATCACTCAATAATTTAATTTATCCGAAACAAACGTATTTAGCCGAAACCGCTTTAGTGAAACTAGAAAAAAATAAAATAATTTGAATATAAAGAAATCTCTAAGTAAGATCCAATTGTTGTGTGCATTCAGCCTCATCCAAATAGCGCTGCTGCGGTGATTTTCTTTTTTGAAAAGCCGATGCCTTTGTATGTTTAAACGCTTTAATCTCAGGAATTACTGGGTCCATTTGTAAAACTCTTTTTGTATTAAATAATCTATTTGACTACAAAGCCGCAGGAAGCTAGTCCATACATATAAAGAAAATTGAAATTACAGTCTATTATTTCAAAATTACCGTGATTTTCCAAGCGTAACTATACGCAATGGTTATTTACGCAGGCTGCGAAAACACAAACAAGCTATTTAATTTTTTTTGTCTATCTATCTGTCTTTCTGTTTGTCCAAGCTAATTTCCGGAAGAGCTGAAATGATTTTATGCGATTTTCACTAAAAGATAGATTCCACATACAGCATGGTAGACAAAGGGATCATATTGTTAAAATACTCCGTTCCTTACTTTTTGAGTGTGGAATGGCGGAGCTGTGTCTACCAGAGCAGGTAAATCAAAATAATTTAAGTATATTTTTTTTTCCAGAATGGAAATTGAACCTATAACAATCGCGCTTACACACTGCGCTACGTTGCTCAATATAATTTATTTTGGCTGTAATATTTTTGACCGGGCTTTGTGGCGTGTATTTTAAATTTGATAAATATTGAGGCCAGTCGTGGCGCAGGAGCACAAAGTGTGACGACTGGTTATTGATTCTATACCCACTTGAGGAAATGAGATATTTAAATAACTTTTAATTTCTTCGCTCTGGTGTCGAGGAAAAGCGCGGCGTTGAGTTCCGTGACTCAACACGTAATGCCTCTAGAATTCGAAGGAATATGGGAAACGGAGTGTCTTAGCATTAGGTTCCCCCTGCCTACTCTGCTGTGTGTGGGATACAGCGTAAAGATGATTTATTTATTTTATTTATAAACAAGTGGACGCGCACAGCTTCGCCCGCTTTTTTGCACCCTTAGGAGTGAATTTTAAAAAAACCCACGAAACACGTGTTCAATTTAATGTTTTATAAAAATCGGTGGCGAATTAGAGACTTTTCCATATAAACTTTCATCCCCTTATTTGAACCTTTAGGGGGTGAATTCTAGAAATCATGAAACACGTGTTCAATGAAATATTTTTAAGAATCTGATGTTCGAATTTTATAAAAAACATCCATACAAACTTTCAACCCCTATTTCATCCCTTTAGAGTCAACATTTTTCAAAATCCTTTCCTAGTGGATGTCCAGATTATGAAAATAAACATCTGTCTAAATTTCACATTTCTACGCACAGCAGTCACGGCTGTGCGTGCGTCTTACCTCAGTCAGTCAGGTGCATGTCCTTTTATATATATAAATGTAAAAAAAAAACTATCTATAAGTATATACTATAATTTCCACTAGGTAACACAGAATAATATTTCAAAAACTAAACCAAATCCATTCGCTAGTATACTACAGTAATATCTTCACCAATCCAGTATCCACGTTCCAAATTTTTCCGTAAATTACCCAAAATTGAAAATAAAAACACGATAAGCTCTACGTGAAAGTAACATTTCACGGTAACGAAGTTTTCTGGTAGTTAAAGGTCGCTATTTCAGGCTATCTCTGAACGAACACTTTTATATCTCATTGACCTCCCTCTAAGTTGTGTAACTTACTTATACTTAACTACGTCTGAAACAAATATTAATCATTTTATATATAAATTTATTTTTACCTCTGTTTTTTTGTGGTAAATGAAAATCACTAAGAGTAAAGCAACTTTAATTGCAGGTTCAATTTAGATCAAAATAATTAATGCGATGTAATACATATGTAAGTATATGAGGCTGTCGTACCCCGTGACGGTTGTGAATTCAATTCTGACTCGGGGGAATGAAATATTTAATATTTCCAGTTCCTCGCTCTGGTAACAAAGCAAAACGCGGCGTTGAGTTCGGCTACTCCACAAACAGTGCCAAGACAATTCGGTGGAAGATGACGAACGGAAGGGTTAAGACTAGTGTTAACACTTCCTTTCGCCAACACTAATATTTTTTTTCCACCAGTAGTTCCCGAGATTAATAAACTCTTTATCTTTATAAAATTAGTAAATAATCGTATAAAAATATCTGTTATATTAAATTATTATAACAAATTCGGTACGATATTAAGGAAAATATTTAAACTCATATGAATACATACTTATTTAGAAAACGTATAAAAATTTGAACGCAGCGGGACTCGAACCCGCGCCTCCTGGAAACCGACCAGGATCAGGACCAGTGTGGATTAACACTTTAAAAATGTTTAAAAATCATATGAATACAGTCTGCCCTAGAGCACATGCTTATATCCGGCTACACTTTTGCTTACGTTTCACGCTGTATTCCGCATATAGGAGGGATAATGGAAGGAAATTAGTGCTTAGAATTTTTACGACACTGTATGTTGAGATTTGGAACCCAACGCCTCGCTTTGTATTGTTATCAAAAATATGAAAATTAAATGTTTCATTTCTCTAAGTGGAAATCGCACCTACAATCACGACGACCTCAACGTTATTTAACGTTACAAGATTAATATTCCCCTGGAAAGCTTTTATTCAAAGTTAGGTGTGTCTCCAAAATATATTGCACTTTCTCGTAGTTTGTTCTACCGTTAGAAATACGGTTTAATCTTAGTTCCTTTCAGCAAGTTTCATCAAAAGTCCGTGTTCACGCGCTCGCGCGCGATTGTGATATTTTAAGTTGTATATATTTTACATTTTACACATAAAATTATATGCTTACATTTAAATAATTTTAATATTCATTTATGAGTAGACTAATTAAAAAAATGTGTTATTTTCTGATTTTTCCATTCTGATAAGGCGAGTAGCGGCATTCGGTTCCGGCGGCGTCGGCGACATAATGTCTCAAGTAAGGGTGGAACATGGTCTAGCTGTTCTTACTAAGGAATCCACCGCCTCGGAATGGGGCGGTGAAAACCACTTAAATCCCAATGGCGGCTTAGAAGATGGCTCAAAAGGTGGGAAATATTCCGCTATATGACTTAGGATACAAGGATTATAAGTCAACACACGGAAAAACACATGTATATAATATATTTAGACAACCCAATCCTCGTCGTAGTTTTATGTATCGAGGCACCCCTGGCATATGGGAAAATTGAGAGAGACCGAACATACAATAGGTGAACGACGTTCATGGCTGCGGTAAGTCCACCTGGTGGTCAACAATTTCGTCCCCGATACTGATGTGATGACAACTACAACTACTGCGGCAACCAAGGACTTTAAAAATAAGATCACTTCTATTTGCAAAAGAGAAGCAAAGATTAGAATCCTCATTCTGGTAAGCAGTATAGCGGAAAAACCCACAAGACTTATCACGGACGAATCCTTAATCAACCATTTTGGGGCTTTTGTAATAGCGACCGTATTATCAAAAGCCAAAACACACTCATCGGGGACACTGACCAACTTTAATGGCCGATTAAGAATCTTCCAAATGTACTATATCGGCCCGAGCCTCGTGACGATCATCAGTCAATAGTTAGCGTGATTCTAAGGAAGTTCAATGGACGTTACTCATGCGCTCGACGAGGCTCATGACGGAATCTACTCAGCCCAACAATACACAGGAACGAGAATGGCACGGCCTATCAAAGCGTATAACAACTCATATAATATAAAAAAGAATGTGAATCGGAGTGCAGACTAGAGTATCTCACCGCTTTGCGGGAAAATGTATTAAACAACAGACAATACAAGAAATATCTTTTTAACTGGATGTTCTACAGAAATTTCTGTAAGAAAAAACATAGTGTCATAAAAATACTGTTTTAGTAAATAATATTTTAAATTTAAATTTATAATAATATGATTGATCTGATGAATTTGATTAGACGTTCAAATTTTTATATATTTTCTAAAAGAGTGATTTTTATATATTTTTTAAAAAAGTGATTAATTTTTAATAGCATTTTTTTAGCTTCATGCTGTATCTCGCACACAGCAGGGTAGGCATAGGATACCTAGTGTTAAGACACTCCGTTCTCTACTTTCCGTCGAATTCTAGAGGCATAACGTGTTCAGTGGCCGAACTTAACGCAGCGCTGTGCCTCGACACCAGAGCGAAGAAATGAAAATATAAATTTAATTAAATATTTTATTTCCACGAGTGGGAATCGAACCCATAACCAGTATCGTTTACAGTCACATCTTGTGCCTCTGCACCAAGGTTTGCCTCTAACATCTTCCAATATCTAATTACACTCCATCCATCATCTAATATCTAATTAATAATTACAATTAAAAGGTGTCTAGCTCTTATTAATAGAGATAGGGTATTTAGTATTTTTACACTTTGTTTAATTTAAGAAATCATTTCTTTATATACTTATCGAAAATTGATAATAAAAATTAAATCAAAAATACTAAACTAAGTATAATATTATAATAATATTCACATAACATTTGTCATATAATCATTAAGCATACATCTCCATAGATCTTCATCTAGTTCCGGATGTATGTAAATTTACTATCATACATACAACATAATCATACAACTGAAATGTTGTTAAAGATTTTACGATGTATATAAATAACTTCAATTTGAGTATATTGCTATAGTAGTGATATATAATATTATGAGATTTCTTCCTTTTTCGTAGATCATTATCCCTATGATATAACCCTTGAGTTACAATATAGGGCTGCCAACTTTTTTATATTCATACAGTTATTACATTTTAGAATAGAATATTCTTTTTTTTTGGTATTCTGTATGTATCGCGTGTGACTGAACGATTCAGGTTGTGGGTTCGAGTCCCACTCGAAGAAATGAAAAATTTAATATTTTTTTATTTTCTCGCCCTGGTGACTAGGCAAAGTGCGGCGTTAAGTTCTGCCACTCAACACGCAATGCTTCCAAAATTCGATGGAAATGAGGGACGGAGTGTTTTAACACTCTGCCTACCTAAAAATAATTGTAACTAGGTTTTCTCTGCCTATCGTTAACCCTTTATCAAAATTAGTTTTAACCCGGACTCGAATACACAACTTTCATCTCTTTTAGCGATCTCAAATAATGAAAAAAGGAATTACCATAACTACTATTACCTGTATCTAAGCTTTGAACTCAGTATACTAAGAAAGATACAAGTATCATCGTAAAATATCTTTGATTTTGAAGCGATCTTGAAGGACCTCGGCTGATAAATAGATCATCGTTAATTGACTTCGTATAATAATTTTACACTTTTTGAGAAGATATTTATTATATTAAGATAGGAGAAAGAAATAGAATATATTTTCTGTTTTCTTCACTTCCAATGTACGTATTTTCTCTTAGATTCACGCTGTTTTTCGAAAAACTGGAAAGCTTATCTGCCATATTTACCTACGAGTAATTTTGTATAAGAGGCTGAACTTAACACTCAACTCTGTCTTATTACCAGAGCGAGAAAATAAAAATAGTTCATTTCTCCAAATGAGAACCTAACCCTAATCCGTCGCGTACAATCTAACTGTGTGGCGCTGAGCCACGACGAACTCAATATATTCATTGTACCATTAGCAAAAAAATTTAATAATTTAATATATTAAACATAGCCAAACATAAACAGTATAAACATAATACGTTGAGGCCAGGCGTGGTGCATAAGCGTGTGACTCTAAACGCGGTTGTAGGTTCAATTCCCACTCGAGAAAATAAAATATATAATATTTTCATTTACTCACTCTAACGAGACAAAGCCAGGCGTGGGGTTCCTCCACTCAATACGCAATGCCTCAAGAATTCGGCCGAAAGTGAAGAACGGACACATCTCAATTGAGATGGGATGGTAGCTTCGTAGGTTTCCTTTGTCTACCTAGCAACGTGCGAGTTACCTATAGCTAGGAAAGCTATATAAAGCAAATACCTACGGTCCCTAAATTCTTCTTTTGCCTCGTCCACTGTCATGAACAGCTTTATATTGTCCCAGAGGAGCCAGAGGTCCTCATGCTTTTAAGTGACCTTTCTTGTCAACCCAGGACTCTCTTACCACTAATTCTTGCTTCATAAGTCTCTTCAAGATCTGAAATCAAAATAATAAATATATTTTCTTTTTTAAATTTCAATCGTACTCACAAGTATAAGTCAATCATACGTTTCATTAAATCATAAAGAGACCCGATATTGAATTAAGTGAACTAGAAAGCATTTGGAGAAAACAGTTTTGTGTAGAATGTATTAGCATTTTATATTAACTATAAATCTTTAGAGAAATTTTAGATATTAGTAAATATCCATTTTTTATTTAGTATTATATTTTATTTTTTGATTCTCCTAATTTATGACAAAAATATATTGAAACATTACTTAATAATTAATTATATTCGTGTTATTATAAAATTATACAATTGATATTCTTGACTCCAACTCCAACTATTCACGCTGTATCCCTCGTACAGCTGGGTGGGCACAGATAACTTAATCTCAAGACTCCGTTACCCATTTTTTTTGGAGACTTTCACATTGCGTGTTGAGTGGCGAAATCCAACGCCCCATTTTATCTTCTTTCCAAAGCAAGGAAATGAAAATATTTCATTCTCCAAATGGTTCCCTTGGGGAACTTGGGGAATCGACTGTCGACCGTCACGTTAACCTCCGGGGTCCTTTCCACATCTAAATAAGACATAAAATGAAAAAAAAAATATCTGACATCGCCATTTAATGAAATTTGCCGAAACTGTGACTTTTTATTGTTCGATAGACTAAAAGTTTGTGGTGTACAAACTTTGAAACTAACATTAATGGACAAAGTTAAGTCATTCGTTTATCGTAAATTACTATTGTCATATACTTGTTAACATTCGTTAAAATCCACTTAATTTATGAGTAACTGCATATTATTGTTTTATGTCATACAATCAATACAAAAGATCCGAACTGCTAGGTGAATGGAAGGAATCCCAGTGTAATATCTGTATGACATAAGCATGTTTTGCATGCAGCTTCTTTGTTCATTTATTTTTTGGAATATTAGAAGATCGAAAGTTGATTTGATTGATAAACATGACCTTTAAAATATAATTCTGGTTCCTCAAACAGTCACCAGATAGAAACGGGAAGTAGTCCATAGTTAGTAGATTGTATATATAGTTTTAAATATCTTTCTGTTCGTTCATCACTACTAGGACCATAGAGCATGTGAGGTCGTAGATCGAGACGAAGATTTAGACTGTGAGTGCGATCCATAGGTTGTGTTAGAACTTAAGGTGGTTGAAATAATAGGTCTTCCGCTATAGCACCAGTAGACAACAATTCAATTTATTGGGGACCTTTATTATTGTAAGAGAACCCAAAACAATGTTTTTTTTAATTTTATCTCTTTGTCCGTGCGTTCGTTATCATAGTTTTATCCCAGAATCAACTTAATTGATTTAAAGCAGTTTTCACTATGAGATTCTGGCAAGTTTCCGTTAACAAATAGGGTGTTTTATTATAATCGGTTTGTAAATAAAAAAGATACATCAATTTAAAGTACTTAGATCAACAAATTTGTTTATTGCTATTAGTTGTTATTTTATGAAACTATTTTACTGACTTGGTTGAATCTTTAGCTTTGAATTTGTATGATGATATAAAAACTTCGAGATTGTATGATGATAAAAACACCAAAATTTCAAGATTTAGGATATGGGTCGGAGTTTATACGGGAAAAACTGAGCTAAATATTTACCTAAGTACCGTATAGTTACTATTTTTCTTTAAATATAACATATTTTTTTTTAAATTACTTAACGAGGTCGTTGTGGCGCAGTGGCACAAACGTGGACTTTAAACGCGACGATTGCTCAGCTCCCACCCGGGTAAATAAATAATAATTTATAAATATTTTCATTTCTTCGCTTGAGAGAGTGGAATTAAATTCCTCCACTCAATACACAATACCTCAAAAATTGCAAGGAAATTAGGAAAAGCAGTATCTTAACACTAGTTTCCTTCTGCATATTCTGCTGTATGCTATATGATATAGCGTAAAGCTGAAAAAAAACTTTAATTACTCATTATCTATTATATATACATCTATACTTATAAATAAAATTGAAGAGTCTGTCTCTGATATTAACATAATTGTGTTTTTTTTTTAAAATTAATCAATTAAAATAATTTATTGAGTAAACCGCACACGTGCAACCAGTTAATTATAAGTTTATAGATTTTAAATTTACAATAATGAAACAATATAGAAGGAGTGGAAAAGGTCCCATAAATAGTAGTTCTCTAGCAAACATGGCCACGACTAATATAAGCTAAAAATAACTTTGTATCTCAGTGTTTTCGTGAATAATAGGAACCCAAATACAAAATCTATATTAAAGTAAAGATTCATCTAAAATCGTTTACACACATCCATGCTTTCACATTTTTTACATTAAATAATAATAGTAGGACAAAAGTTATATATGCAGCTTTTACAAGAATATATTTTAAAATTATATTTACAGATTTGTGCCCCTGCGCCACGAGGTCTTCCTATGATAGGCAGTGTATACAATAAAAATCGTCACCCACCACTCTCCAAATTCTGCATCTATACAATAAATTCAAATAATAGTTTAATTTCCACTATAGAACCATTAGTAGCTGATAATCCGAGCATATGCGTCCTAAATTTATGGACTTTCAGCATAACCTATAAATCATTTCTCGCTTTAAATTATGTAACAATATTAATACAATACATGTATTATAGAGATCAGTCGTGCTGCAGGGGCACAAAACGCTCATGCCCGCAGCGGCGTTACGTTCTGCCACTCAACACGCAACGTACGTCTTCACAATTTGGCAAAATAATGAACTGAGTGTCTTAACCCTAAATTCCTTCTGCCTACACTGGTGTGTGTAGAATACAGCGTAAAGCTAAAAAAAACTATTTTATCACTGAATGATTGAGAGACAATGCTCTTCCGCTAAAATTTGGCATGTAATTTCTTTGAGAAGTGTAGGAGAGCACTACGAGAGATATTTCCGCAAATCTAACGAAAAGGGGAAAAAATTAAACTTCACGTTTGGTAGTCCACCCGAACAGACTTACGAGCTATATCTAAATTATTTTGTAGATAATTCTTTTTATTACGCAGGCACATAATATGACTTTTACCTGTAACTTTAATAAAGAAAAAACTAAACTATAAAGTCATACCTAACACACATAAAATTTAATATAATTAAACCACCTTCCAATATTACAAACCTATATTATATACATAGGTGCTCTTCAAATTTGGGTGGATATTATTAAAATTTCTGAATTGATTATGAAAAAACTTAAACTTAAGTAAGAATAAGATGGAACATACAAAATTTAAATAAAAAAAAATATAATCTCAATATAAATTTAAGTTACCGAGAAATTTGTGTACAAACATACTTGGAAGCTAGGATAAGGAAAGGGCTCTCCTAATCGTTAAACTTTCAATATAATAGTATTTTAAATATTGGACTTATTTTTCATATAAAAGAAAACGCTGAAGGACAATCCAGACGTCAATAGTTCTTTCCAATATCATTATATTTTCTTTATGGGTCTTTAAACTTTTAACTTGACTTCGTTTGTTTATTTGCATCTTTATATTTAAGTAAGCATAAATTATTATTTTTTTATAATACAAAGTTTAAATTGTGAAGTTACGTGTAGATCTTTTTGACAATTTGAACCATACAAGAGTCACTCAGTCCTCCCTCTTTTTTTTAAGAGTCGTTCTGGTATTTACATAGCAAAAGAATAATTATAAAGTTAAAAAGACACTAAGCGAATGCCTGAAGAAAAAATAAATAAAAAAGATGTAAATTTGAATCCAATTCACAAAAACTTATAACTTATAATATATTTTTAACTTATATTTTTAAACATATTTCTCCTTTAGTTACGAGTACTAATGTCTTTCACCAACCAACATATCATGTGTGACAAATAGTTTATCCATAAGTAAAAAAACTGTTAAATGAAAGTCTAGGTGCAAAACGAAGCCTAATAACTATAAAAAATACAATCCATAAAGCAAATAAAATTTTATACAGCACAACAAAAGGAAGTTTCAAAACAATTTTTTATGCAAAAACCAGATTTCATTTCAGTGATAGTTTCCGTTACACTGACGACACTGATCTCCCACTTCGGAATATTTCATGTGAAAATTTATGATTTTTTTCCTTACGGATGAGTAAATATTTCTCATTCGAGGAATAAATATTGTAAGGATAATGTCGAGACGTTGAGTGCCATCTCCCTCTGCTTACCTGTCGTGTTATAAATAATATTTTAAAAGCTTCAACCACACGTCGTGGCGCAGGGCAACAAACGTTTGACTGTTTAAGCGATGGTTGTAAGTTCGTTTCCCACTTGGGGAATAACATTTTTAATATTTGCATTTAATCGCTCTGATAACGACGCTAAGCGCGGCGTTGGGATACGCCACTTAACACGTAATGCCTTAAATCCCTAATGCTGTATCCCGAAGCGTAAAGGTAAAAAAAGGAAACTATAAAAAGCTAACGTTCTGTAAACCAAAAGTTTTCTCTTTAAAGCATGTGTAAACTTTCATTTCAGTACCCATCAATGCGTGAAGTAATTTCCGTCGATGTTTGTCTTTGTTGACTTTGTGGACTTTTGACTTCTAACAAGTTCTGGCAAGTTCGCAATGGGCTTTGTCATGTGTAAAGGTGTGCATTAGGTTCGAGTATTTAATAATTTTGATAGACCTGAAACAGAGTTTTGTTAATTTATTTACTATGAAAACTTTACCTTGGACTGTTTGAGATAAATTATTGATTTTGTGAATGAGTTAACAGTGTCTGACTGTAAAACGCAATGATTATAGGTTTAATTCTCACTTGAGTCATTGATTATATTTAAATTATTTAACTTTTTCGTTCTGATATACGCAATGTGGCGTTGAGTCTCAAATAATAGGTAGAAAATGAGGAAGGAAGAGTTTAAAACTAGGTTTCCCTATCAACTATGCTATTAAAAAAACTGAGAAGCTGTATATGACTGAGTTGATATAGAACACGTATGAGTCATTTCATGCTTGTGAGCTCCAAATATCACTTACATGTGAATCACAGTTAAACAGCATAGTGTCTGACTGTAAGCGTGATGATTGTCAGTTCAATCTCCATTCATGGAATAGAATTTTCTTTTCTTATAATACTTGGGTAATAAGACAAAGCACGGCGTTGAGTTTCGCTACTAAGCACGCAATATTTCGATAATTACTTAGGGAAAATGAATTATTTTCGTTTGCCAGCTCTGGTGAAATAGAATGTGTTGTTGAGTTCCGCTACTCATCACGCTGTGTCCCAAATACTAGCGGAAAGCGGAAAACAGAATCTGTTAACATTAGGTTCCATTTGCCTAGTCTGCTTAAAGTATAATATATGTGACAAAAGTTACATTATTTACCATTATTAACTTCTCGGCAATTTAAGTAGACGACACCCTTTATTTATTTTCAATTATCCTATTTGCTCTCCCGTGATTATATTGACATCAAAGTGGCTTTAAATATAAAAATATGCTTAAATAAAACCGGTCAAATGCGAGTCGGACTCGCATATCGAGGGCTCCGTACCAATTTCAGGATTGGCATACGCCAACAGGAAGCACATAAAAGTTGATAAACTTCAATTAGGAGACGTATGCATTCATTTTGTACGAATAGAATTACAATTATAAATTTATAATGAAGATATTCATATATATATATATATATATATATATATATATATATATATATATATGTATGTATGTATGATGGAAAAGTGAGTGGTAAGAAAGGTAGGGGGAGACCTCGGTTGACCTTCGAAAACACAGTATCAAAGATACTGGAGGAAGGTCACGTAAAAAGCATGAGGACCCCCTGAAGGGCATGTATGAAGAGGTTGATGACAGTGGACGAGGCGAAAGAGGTATGTAGAGACCGTAGCGTTTGGCGCTCCGTTCTCTCTGACTACCCCGCAAGGGATAAAGCGTGAAGCTAAGTTAA